>SKCR01011664.1:0-254384 GCA_019454045.1 Zanthoxylum bungeanum | reverse complement strand
CCTCCACCCATTTGGTGAATTAGTCTATGGCCACGATGGCATACTTCACCTGTCCTGTCCCTTGTGGCATTGGTCCAATGATGTCCAGTCCCCACTGGGCGAACGGCCAGGGACTGAGTAGCGTGGTCAACTGTTCTGCTGGTTGGTGGTGGAGGTTTGCGTTTTTCTGACACCCTTCGCACCTGCGAGCCACTTCTATGCCGTCCTGGTGCATGGTCGGCCAGTAAAAACCTTGTCTTAAGGCTTTGAAAGCAATTGAGCGACCTCCGGCGTGGCTTCCGCAGATGCCCGTATGTATCTCTCTGAGCACATAATTTGCCTCTTCTTCGGCAAGACATCTTAAGAGGGGGACTGAGTAACCCCGTCGGTAAAGTACCCCGTCAATTAGGGAGAATTTGGTGCTTTTGTACCTTAACTTTCTGGCCTCTGTTTTGTCCTCTGTGTTTCTCCCGTTTCCAAGTATTTTCTGATGGGCTGCATCCATGATGCTTGACTTTCTTTATCTAGAACTTCTACTTTGGATTCTCCCACGCTCCTTTCCCGGATGTAAATCAAAGGGATTATCCTGGGGTGCTCGGCTTTTGTTGAAGAGGCGAGCCGTGCCAGGGAATCTGCCTCACAATTGTCCTTTGGAAAGTTGCCCCAACGTTTTTTAGCCCGAAGGGCATCACTTTATAGCAGTAAAGCCCCTGATCTGTGATTAAGGTTGTCTTCTCTTCGTCTGCCGGGTACATTTTGACCTGGTTGTATCCGGAGAAAGCATCCATGAAGCTTAGTAAGCCTTGACAGGCTGTGGTGTCTACTAGCTGGTCTATGTTCGGCAAAGGAAAGCTGTCCTTTGGGCACGCCTTGTTTAAGTCGGTGAAATCGACACACATTCGCCACTTGCCATTGTTTTTCCTGACCAATACCACGTTTGATACCCAATCCGGGTACCTTGCTTCCCTAATGAGACCCGCCTTTAGTAACTTCTCGACCTCGGCTGCTATTATTTTACTCCTCTCTTGATTGAAGTTCCTTCTCTTTTGCCTGACCGGCTTGTGAGATGAGTCTACTGCTAGGCGGTGATTGATGAATTTCGGGTCGATCCCCGGCATGTCATTGTATCCCCAGGCAAAGACGTCCGGGTATCCCTTCAGGCATTCTAGAAGATCTTCTCGTATGGACTCGCTCAGGCCTCCCCCTATCTTTATACTTTTTCCTGTCCCGTAAAGTTCTATCTCCTCGGTTTCCTCAGCTGCAGCGAGTCGGGCATTTTTGTTTGGCCAGGCGCCTGGGCTTCTGTCTTCTTCTTCTCCCTGGTTCCTTTGTCGTTTTCGGTTGTCTTCTGTGATGCAGAGAGTTTCTCTCGTGAGAGAGTTGCGAAGCAGCTGCGAGCTGTTTTCTGGCTTCCGCACACAATTCCAATCCCCTCCCGAGTGGGGATTTTCAGTTTCAGGTGGTAGCAGGACATCGCGGCTTTTGTTTTCATCATGAAGGGTCGCCCGACGATGGCCTGGTAACTGCTCATGCAGTCTACTACAGTGAAGTCTGTCATGATCGTCCGGGTCCGGGGATGTGTCCCGACAGTTATTGCCAACTGTATTCTTCCTAGTGGGATGACGGCTGATCCTCCGAAACCGTATATAGGGAGTGCTATCATTGGTCAGGGTTGCATATTCTACCCCTAGGTCGTCCAGTGCTTCTCTGGAATTATGTCAACCGCGCTCCCGGGGTCCACTAGGATTCTGTCTACCTCCGACCCGCTGATGACTGCCTTGATTATCAATGCATCGTCATGAGGGAAACTTACTCCTCGGGTATCCTCATCAGTGAACATTATTGGTACCGACCGGCCTCCTTGTAGCCCTGTGACCTGCTCTGTTTCTAAGACATCTGGTCCTCGGGTTCTGCTGTAATCTTTCCTTGACCGGTTAGAGTTTCCGGCCAGTGTTCTTCCTCCTGCGATGATATTGATTTTGCGACCACGTGCTCTTTGTCTGGCTGTCATGACCTCGTGGTCAATGTATTTGTTTAGATACCCGTTTCGTGCTAGATCTTCCATTTGTTCTCGCAGATCTTTACATCCGTCTGTTGCATGTCCTTTGGAGTTGTGGTGTACACAATAAGCCTTTTGGTTCCTTTTGTCCGGGGGGAATCTCCTTTGGTCGGGTTCCAGTAAGAGGCCTTTCCCCTGGATCTCCATGACAATTTGTCCCAGTGGTTTCTTTAAGGGAATGTATGCATCTTCCCCGACCACATGGTTTACTTGGGTCGGTGCCCTTCTCTCTTGATTGTCTCGGTGCAGTGGCTTGAATTCTTTGTGCTTCGGGGGTGGTCTTCTGGATTCTCTTTCTGTTCGGCGGGGGGCACCCTCCCTTGCGATTCTTTCTCTGATGGTGTTCCCTTTTCGGGATACTTTCTCTTCGTTCTCTAACAAAACGAATTTTCGGGCCACCTCCAGAGCGGTGGCGTAGTCCGGGGTGTCTTGGATCCTTAGATGGGTCCATAGCCTTCCGACCCTCAAGGCTCCCTTCAAGCTTTCCAGGGCCTCGGGGGATTCATACCCTCCGACTTCGAGTACCATATTATGGTATCTTTCAATAAATATCTTCAGAGGTTCATCGTCTCCTTGTTTCATAAGCCTTAGTTCTCCAATCGTCTTTCTGGGGACGCAAGCCCCCTTGAAGCGTCATATGAATGACTTTCTCAGTTGTGCGAAGTTGTTGATGCTCCTTGGGGCTAGGCTTCTATACCATAGAATGGCCGGTCCGGCCAGAGTTAGGGGGAACACTTTGCAGATGGCGTCCCCTGTTACCCATTGCACCTCCATTAGTAGGACGAAACCTTCAATGTGGGTTTTGGGATCGGTATGGCCCTTGTATGGTGTCATGGTCGGCATGCTGAATCTTTTCGGGAATTTCTCTGTTTTTATTTCTTCTGTGAGGGGGGACTCATCCTTGCCGTCCGGGCCATCCCCTCTGTCTGTATCGGGGCATACTCCCCATTTGGCCAGCTCCTCCCGTAACCAAGATTTCATGCCGCTGTCTTTGGTTCCATTCCGCCTCCTGCGGTCTCCTTTCTTTCTGTTATCCCGGGGGTGGTGCTTCTCGTGGCCGGTATCTTCTCGTACTTCTTCGTCATATTCTTTCTCCTTTCGCCGGGTGTTGCGAGGGCTATCATAGGAGGGGTCTGGTGACGATTTGTCACCCTCTTCCTCCCATGTGTCCTCGGTCTGGGAATCTTCCTGAACCACTACAGATCTTACCCTGTAAGGATCCCTCTCCGGGGTCTGTCGTCCTCACTTATATCGACAATTCTCTTTCCTTCCGCTATTCGTTCCTTCTTCGGCTAGTCCCGGTCTCGAATTTTCCGTTGTGCACTCCTTCTACCTTTTCTAACCGGTCTACTATGGTTTTTAGCAAAGTTTGGTTCTCCTCCATTTCCTTCCTCAGGTTCTCCTCAATTTTTTCCATCCAATCTGCAGCCGAGTTCCCTGATGGTTGGTGGTTTCCGCCTTCCGCCATTGTCTTACTACACGAGTTGCTTTTTGTTCGATTCCCCACAGACGGCGCCAACTGTTGACCGCGGATTTTGGTCTCAGGGTAATATTGGAATATCACTCCCGAAGAAATCCTCCCTCAATAGTGAATTTGTTTGGTTATGGGGGACCAAAGACAAATTTAGCAAAAGGCAAATAACACACCAATCGACAAGGAGATTTAACGTGGTTCGGTGGATTTGGATCCGACCTACGTCCACGGACACAAAAAGATGGTACTTTTATTACTTAAGCGCTCTTCTTGGGTCTCTACAAGTCAGAGCTTGAAGATTCAGATCACTCATTTTTTGATGCCTTTTACACATACTCTGTCCTCCTATTTATAATAGTATAGAAATCAGACTCCTATTTGCATAAGAAATCCTAGTCTAATATTGCCTTCTCTTTTCTTATTCCTTTTCGGACTCTGACTTTTTTTCCTTGTGAGAACAGGATAATTTGCTTATCTTATCCGCAAGAATAGGATGTCATTATCTTTGAGCATATCTTCGCCATATGGTCGGTCTTCATGAGGTCGGTCATGGTAGTCTTTTATGCTGAGAATGTTTCTGTCGATCTGATTGTGCCCGGCTATCTGAGCCCAGGAGATCGGTAGCCGGTCATGAAGTGCTCGGTTTATATCTGTTGTGGTCGATTTTGGAACCGTAAGGTGTTTGTTCTTTTATTGCAAAGTGGTCGGGTTGGATTTAATGATCCCAACCAAGCAGGGAATTATCCTTCTGTCCCTGTCGTGCTGCCTTGAATATCGTAGTGCCTGAAAACACCATCAACATATTTCATTAGTGAGACTCTATAGATTCAGACATATCCGTCATAAAATCCAATTTCGTGTTCATAATTCACCCACTCGTAAATTATGACGACCACAGATAAACTCGCTGAATCATACAGGTCGAGGTCACTGCATACGTATAATCCCTCCATCACAGGTATCCGGATTATCCCAGAGATATAGATATAAATGTCAAATCTCTATAGGAATAATCTTGTCGACGTATCTATTAGCAATCTCTAAATAACATTCAAAACTCACTCCCGAAGTATACTATGGCCATAGTGTAATATCCCGGGTTATTTTAGCAAGTTACGTAAATTTTCTTTTTCGTACGTGAGATCATAACCGAATGCGAGGAGTATTTTTCAGTAAAATGGGACCATCTTCATGAATTGATTATAATTTTATATTAGATTAAATTTGGGGGTAAAATTGAAAATTATTACATTAATAAAAATAAAGAAAAGAACCTAAATATTTCTACAATTTACACATATATCCTAGAAACAAGTTCTAGAAAGAAACACACACACATATGTCTTATATATATATATATATATATATATATCTACATTATAAACAAATTAAATAACAGAGTCTCAATCTTTCTGTAAATTTTATAACACCGTGTAATAGGGACAGGCACACACTAGTGTATATATATATAACCCACACACACAGTACACATAAAACACACACACCAAATTAATAAACACACAATTGATATACACACACAGTTCGTGAAGAGGCAGAAGAGAAAAAGAAATAGGGGGAAGCCGAGAATAAGGAGAGGGAGAGAGAGATCGTAAAAGGGAGAAAGGAGAGAAGATGCTGAGAGAGAGAATGAAAATACCGAAAAAAAAAAAGAAGAAGAAAGAAGAATGAAGCAGTGTCGAGAGAAAAGATGAGAAATGATGAAGGAAAGAAATAAAACCGAGAAGAAATGAAATGGGGAAAACGATTGATGAAAGAAAATAGGTAAGTAAACTAATGCTATGATTTCTTTGAGTGTGAATTAATCTTGTTGCTTGGGTATGGGTTGAATTTTTGGATCTGGTAGTTACCCTAGGAATTGGGAATTCTTTTGTGTTAGGTTATGGGTTTATTAATTGGTTGAATTGAATTTTAAATAGTAATAATGAAGATTTTTTTATGTATTTTGGGTAATAAAATCTGAAGTTTGAACTGTGATAATGGTGGGAGTATGGTGGCAGTGGCGTGGATTGAAGTAGGGAGAAGTGATGAAGTAGGAAGATGAGTTCAAAAGAACTATTAGTGTGAATGATGGAGTAAAATGGGGTGTTAGGTTGATTATAGATTTTTGATTATGGAAAAAAAAAAGGGCTGTTGGGGGGCCTTTAAATTGTTTAATAAAGTTAGATGAATGCTTAAGATTGCTTATGCCTTATTTTGTTTGAAAAGCTCCTGGAAATAGAATGGCTTCTTTGTGTTTTGTAAATTGGTGAGTAAATATGAGATAAATGTTGGATTAAAATGGTGATGAGATGTGCATGTGTATTTGGGGGTTGAATAATTGTTTAGAATGGAAAGTAATATTTAAGGTAATGTGTTGTAGTAATGTGAGGATTATGGAATAAATATTTAATATGGTAATATAACTAGAGAATGTTAGTCATGATAATGGTTTAATATTACTGTTTTGAATATTGATTTTTATAAATGATGTGAAGGATTTATGAGATATTTGTGATATCTGAGTAGTATAATGTGAATATAACATGAATTAAATTTTAATTTGATAAGATTATTAAGTTCCGAAATGAGTACTATTGTGGCCAAAATTATGGTTGATAAAGAAACTACTTTTATAGGATTTTAATAATATAAACATGACATTTGTGTGTATGCATACATGATTATAGTAGTGTTGCAAGGACTATGTACTTGGTAGATTGATTTCTTCAAGAATTGATTTTAGGTGGGAAAGTTGAATATGTAAGTGCATGAATGAATGAATCTGGATTGATTTTGAGAATAAATTCAGTGTGCCAGTGTGGATTGATGTAATGAGAGTAAGCATGATAAATAATTATATAGAATATAAAGATAAGTTTTGTGTATGCTTAGAGGAGTGCATGTATATGAATAATTTCAGTGTACGATGGATATGCATGAGTGAATGTATTTACATATTTGATAGTATAAGAGGTGCATAAGCATATTTATATGTTATGGTTTTCAGAAGTTGAGTTAAAGCTAAGAATATTTTTGAAACTCAAAAAGGTTTTAAAGAAAAGTTTCGAATGTTTTTGAAAGAAAAGTATTTCAGAAAATATTTACGTACTGTTTTGAGATTTAAGTATGAGTTTTATGTTTTCGGGGCTTGAGGGAAAAAACTCACCCCAGTACGTAACTTGAGACACAAATGGAATTGACGGATATCATATGGATTCGGGATTTGGGATTTGACACATCCCAGTTGTACATTGTTGGAATTGAAGGATTTATATACATGTGCACATGTGGAGGACTGAGGGGACGCTTTCAGATCCTCGAGCGGGAGTAGGAGGACGGCGATACGTAACGCCCCTAGATCCTAAGCGCTCAGATGGTACATTCCTGGGCGGAGATGCGCCTACGGGCGGAGATTTGGTGGCATGGGGGACGGCGATACGTAACGCCTCATGTCACCGGCAGAATGTTTAAGGGGACGGCGATACGTAACGCCCCTAAACATCGGTGTATTCGGGGGGACGCCGATACGTAACGCCCCTGAATACCAGATGGATACTTTGGTACAAGATGACCATATATTGATTTTCAGATTTTGGTTTTCAGAAAAAGAATTCCAGATTTCAGTTTCAGAAAAAGAGTTTAGAAAGCGATTTTAGAGAGAAGTATAAGAAAGAGTTTTCAGTTTTCAGATTCTCAGTAAACAGTTTTCAGAAACAAGATTTTAGAAATAGTTTCCAGAAATTAGAGATTCAAAGCATGATTTTAGAAAGATAAGTTTTATTAAGAGATTTTCAAACAGAGTTTCAGAAAGATTTTTCAGAAAGCAGTTTTTTAGAAAAGGTTTTTCAAAAAGTATTTTCCAAAGATATGGCATAATTAAAGATCAGTATAGCTTATAAGTTAAGCATATAAGTCATACATTCTGGTTAATATACGAAATGCATATAGTTAACACTGAAGCATGATAGCGTGATTACATCTATTATATGGATATATGATTGATGTTGTATGTATTGTATTTTGTATCATGATTACATCTATGTGATTATGATTGATGTCTGTGTGTATTATATGATTACATATACATGTATGGTGTTATTGAGTTGAAAATAGAAATTTGCAAATGCATGTATTTATAGCATTTAAGCTTAATAAGTTCGAATATGAATATATGAAATTACAGATGTAAGGTACATTAGTTTGCTTATGTTTATGATATTGTGATAATTTGTTATGTAAGTGAATTTATTTACCTGCGTGTGAAATATATTAATGACATAATTAGTATATAGAATATAGACAGTTAAATACGAATGTTTAATAGAAAGAATATTATATAAATCCGATTTGATGATATTTCAATGAAATATAAGAAAGGTAAGTATGATAAATAATCAAACTAGATTAGCAAAGAATAAGTAGTTAAGTAATGAGATATCAGAGTAGCGCAGCGAAAACATGGTAAAACTTGACTTAGTAAAAAGGATATGGATGTTGAATGTAAACAGAAAACAGGACTTAAAATTCATGTATGAATAGTTAAAGAGACTAGTAGTTAGTAATAGGTTTGAAAATGAACACGGAATCAGACTTGATATATGTGCATGATCACAAGAAGTTCAGATTAATATAAAATTGAATCCAGCATTTGAATGTGTTTGACGCTCAAGGAATAAGCATAGTTACTTACTGAGTCTTATGACTCACAATCTAACAGTGTTTGAGTTTTGCAGGTTGGTGACCTGATCGGTCGACCACAGACACCAGAGCTGGAGGAGCCGGATAGCAGAGTTGCAGTCAGCCAGTCACCAGGTCTTGGGCGTATGAGAGTCATTTGTATTAGTCTGGTAGTAAAAGTTCGAGTTGTATAAGCTTAATTGTAAAAGTTTTTGTTTGTATGGAGTTTCGGGCATGGAGTCCAATGGTATTATGTCTTGAGTTTATTATTTTAGTGTTATATCATGTGTTGGGCCCTATAGGTTGTACGGAGGTGCTGGACTTTGATCCAGGATGCATGACTTTTAGTAGAGGTCATGCCGAAATTTCAGTAGAATCAGAGGCTTATGGAGGCAGAATTAACATGTCTCCTGCCGATAATATCCTGACTTAGGCGGGATGTTACACATAGATTTAACAGATTGCTAATCATATGATGGACTACCTATGCTCTGTACACAGAACTAACATATCATTTCTTGATACTCATAGGATATCATGAGCATAAGTCCACACACAATGAACAGACGGAGGTCTGATCTAAATAGATCGGTGACATGACTTCCATCTAAGTGTGGAGGATAACTCATATATCCACAATGATATCTCAAGTCAAAGAATCACTATGCTACTCAACCTAAGAAGATTCCTATTGGTAGTTGTGTACCATCTATTAGGAAATATTCGGTGAGTCGTTCAGTGTTTATCAAATAAACACCTACACGTCTATACGAGTCTCCCACGACTCATGGTTCGTTGGGATAAACTATCGGACCAAGTCCGATATACGACGTGTACTGGTCTCAATGGATTTTACTGATCGACCCGTGTCAGTAAATCTTGACTAGGAACTTAATTTAAGGATATACAACTTATAGTGACACTTCCCAATGTCAATTACAAACTATGTTGTAACTGTGCACTATGTTGTAAATCCTAGGGTCTTTGTCTAATATATATACATATCACTAAACCAGATTTAGTTTCAATCTAATCGAAATTAGATCGAATATATATATAAAAGACAAGAGGTGCTACCATTAAATTAGTAATATCATGAAAAAAGGTATTGCTCGTATTATGAATCAGACAAAAATACGATTCGGATTGACGCTCAGAGCACCAACCATAACAATTTCTCCGACTTGCTCTAGTGCCATTCCATGGTATCAATTACACATCCCAATGTGTATCACATACTTATGGCCCACAAGAACTCACCTAGCGCTCCAGAGGTAGGCAACAACAAGTAAGCCCGCTATGACAGATTGAGTTTGTCCAACAAACACAATCATTTTCCTTAGCAAGCATCATTCATATTTTTGTAGAAACTAAGTTCTATATCAATATGACTCAAATGCTGTATCAACATTGTGCTTCAGCTATTAAGTTGTCTAAGTATTTACGGATCAAATCCAAAATACTATATAGACAACCGTAAACACAACACTAATAACAAACTTCTAATCTACGAGGTCACTATGCAACTTCATAAGTCAATACTTCATAAGTTGCAACTAATTCCACTCATACAGTAGAATCATCTGTGACACTCTCACTGCATCTTTTCTGACTCTTTATGACTTAGACTATTTAGCGTCATAACTAGACTCAAAACTAATCTGAACCTAATGATTGCGAACTTTACTCTCCATTAATTAGAAACTCATTCTTAATAATCAAAGATAATAAAGAACATGTTTCAAGACACATTTTATGGTTTAGAGGATATCAAAATAACTCATAACAATTACGATTAAATTGATATCTCTAATCGCACTTAATATAGTATTCATCATGCCATCATCCTATGGTGCATATGATTGATTAGACATTCTAATCAATATCTCTTTCGAAAATGGAATCATCCTTTACGAAAGATGAATACTATACATAAGACACACACTAACTGTCAAACAGTCATACTAACTGTCATACAGATAGTCTTGTTGTGTCCTATATTAGATCATATCTAATGTACGATTAATATGAGTATCTCACAAGTCTCTTAGTTTTATATCTTATATAAAACCTTATATCAAATATAATAGAGACCACTCCCACTGCATTCACTGAGAAAATGAGACTGAGGTAAACCTTTTTACCTCATAAACATCTCATTATTACATTAATAATGACAATGTCATTATGATGTAAACACTAGAAAGAAATTTGTACGCTCCTAATACCCTTCTATCTCATATGTATTCTCTATGCTTTGATAAAATCATACAATCTGATTGATATCAAAATTAGAGAACACAAATTTCCAGAAAGCTCATCCTAGTCTACAATAGGCTCTATAAGCTAATATACTAAATTGTAATCTTAGCATAATACAAACTCCAGGGCCATTCCAAAACGAATTCTTCAAACTAAGAAATCACAATGGATCTCTTATCTGAAGAAACCATTCAGAAACGCCATTTTGTATTCTTTAGCTAAAATGTACAATTTAATATCATCATTAACGAACAGATCTTAAATTATTCAATCAGTGCGACTAGAGATAAGTTTCCTCAGAATCTACAATAGATTGTTGAGTATAACTTTTCTCACTGTCATACTATAAAGGTCAAACCTTTAATAAGCTCACTGTGCTTTTACTGCGTAAACCATTTGCACATTTTATGAACGATTCATAATGAAAGCTCAATCAAGTTCCAAACTTGATCGTAGTAAGCTATGAACAATCTTAGATCTATGGTTTAATGTTAATTTCCGGAATCGATATCAAATATCGTTCCCACTATAATTTATAGGATAATTTTCTTTGATAAGAAAACAACAGAACCATTAAGTATCAAATACTTTTCGAATGATTCTGACATCCTATAGCACTTATATGGAAGTAATAAAATGGTATTTTCATCTTATTAATTATGTAGTTCCATTTATAATTTATCACTGTATTTGACTTCAATAAGTCAAGTCTTTTCCACAATAGATAACATCCAATGTTATACACTAAGTAATAAACAATTTTATTACTCAAGGTCGTAGAAAAGATATTTTATTAAATAGAATACAATATTCCATTAAATAAAATAAATGATAAACTTATGCTCGTACCTCCGAGGCGCAAGTAAAGTTCGATTATATAACTATTATACAAAAGAAAGATTCAAATCTCAAACATTTCAAGATTTGAATTTTCTACTTATACACATCATATACCATCCTTTACCATATGGAATAAACATCCAATACTTAAGTGATAAAATCTCATAAAATAATATTCTAAGTTATTTACTTAACCGAATATTTTTCTTAATGTTTATCTATTGTTCAATGACACTACTAGTAATTTTAAAATATGTAACTGTTGGACAATTATGACCCATAGCGTCACTATTTGTACAGATCACGGTGTTGTTGTACAAATTAACTATGTGACAAAGGAGATTGCACTCTAATCATTTGTGATTAGATCACCTAGATATATAAATGATGAGAGGTCCCTATGATTTATTCCTGGACGGAGAATGATATGAGACAGTATCGGTCCACGAAGGATAAATCATTAAATATCCCTAGTCAGAGTATTATCGAGATTGGACATCGATAAATACGTAAAAGACTAGTATTACACTTGTGCGCGTTTGTGAGGGCACAACGGTATAGTTCTCATATATTTGGGTATAAGATACTCATGCAAGTGTAATAGGAGGTTGTGTTTTACCGATGGTACAGGAAACAGCTTCGTTCTGGATAGACCCCCTCGGAATCCCATTGGTAGTATGACTATGTGTCTATGGGAGTCTGCAATCAGGGTAGGTGTATTTGGTCTTAACTTGAGACTTGCACCGCTACTGGGTACGCTCGATATACTTTAGTTGAGGTCGTCCAGGACTTTAACAGGTTCTGTGTACGCCGATACTGGGTATATTGGGAATCGTAGTGTGTTGGGTGTGATGTCAAGATGGAAGTGTCACTCCAGTCATATGGAGATGATGGTCACGTAGGATACGGAACTTGTTCTCTTAAATGCTCGAGCTACCGGGATATTATGACAAGGTCATGTATATCCGATTATAGAGACTAGTTACCAGACATCCGATATGTGCTTCGTACGGGGCAGAGACAATTCCAGCCCCAGGCCTAGCATGTGACCATCCGATACTGGACAGAAATACGCAATACTACGGTATACTACGCTTGATATAGATCACATATTCCTATAAGGATATTTCTGGAGAATTGGGTAGGCATGGCGCTTTGCTAGAAGCCAACTTTGTCTTGTAAATCGGTACAAACGTAGTACGAGGTACTTACGTGTTCGGATAGTCCGACGACTGTATTTGCTGCCAACATATCCGGGGATCTCATGGGTCGCTTCCCGAAGATTCACCGATGATGTATGACTCGCACTTAATTAATATGGGATTAATTAGAAGAAAGAGAAAATTAATCTGGGATTAATTACAGAGATATTTTATCTGGGATAAAATATTAATTAAAGAGAGAGAACGATTAATTTGGAATTAATCGATAAAATAATATATTCGATATATTATGCGAAATTGGATTTCGACGCGGAATTAAAATTAGATTTTAATTCAGGCGAACGAATTAATTTAGAATTAATTCGTTAGCGACGTGAATAGTGATTTCGCTAGGCGTAATCGTTTAATTACGTTGCAACGGAAAATTCGTTAATTTGGAATTAGCGAACCCGAGCCCGGGATTATTTGCGAGCGCATTCACATTTCGAATTCGAGTGCGGCACGTAAGTCAAATCAAGCGTCAAATCGCTAGTCACATCAAGCGTCAAATCAAATGTCACTTTGAGTGATGTGACAAGTTGTCACTTGATTTGAGTGATTGATGTGGTAGTTGAAAAGCAATAATGGCTTTTGCTTTTTGACTTTTGCTTTTTGAAATTAAAAGAATTTGGTAAATGGTTTAATAATATTTTGGAAATATAAAAACCATATACACTTTTTTCTTTTAATCTCTCTCTCTCCTCCTTTACGCATTTTTCTCTTCTCCCTCTCTTTCCCTCCTTCTTCCTCACACGGTTTGGAACCGTTTCTTCCATAAAATTTCTGGTTATGACCGAATTAAAAGGAGAAGCAAGGAAAAAGAGAAGTGCTAGCACACACTTGGGTTATACAAATGTGATAGGGAAACGATTTCTTGAGCTTGGAATTCGTTTTTGGAGCTTGAAGCTTGGAGCTTCCATGGTGTTCATCAATGGCCGATTCTTGGAGGGACAAAAATCAGCAAAACCGAGCAGCCCACTGCTCTATATGTCCACTGCCTAGCTTCAACAAGGAGGAAGATGAAGTGTTCTTCTTCGCATCTCAAACCGTTCAATGTGAGTATGTATTCTGCCTTACTCCTTTGTGTATTCATGCAAATTTCTTGCTTGTTTTCATGATCTTGTGACCTAATTAAAAACTAACAGTAACAACTATTTACAAAGAACAAGTAACTATCAAATAGTCGCAAGTTCTGATATCAAATATCGAAACAATCATTCAACAATATTTTAAATAACTAGACGAGAGATCTTATATCCAATATCTACGGGAGATCTGATCTGGTATCAACTTAGTAAGTTATTGTCACGGCCCCCTCCCTAGAGCGGGCCCAACCCTAGAAAAGGGGTCCGCAAACCACTTCAGCTCGAGCACCTATATGTCATGCAACTGAATCAAAAGTTAGCAAAGAAAGATAATATTCCATAAAAAGCAATCCAATAAATTCCAAATAAGTGTTTACATAAAAAATGTTTGAATACATGAAAGTTATCCTAAATATCCTATCTCAAAAGTCAAAAGAAATGTCTGGACCAACCCCACTGACGGCTGTGGCAAACAAGTCAAATCCTGGTACTGATATTGCTACTGTTGCACTGGCGAACTACCCGTGATGTTTGGGAAATGGGGGGGGGGGGGGTGAGCTTAAAGAGCTCAGTAAGTAAAAACACTCATACTCTCAACATGACCTCACCAACAAAATATATATATATATATATAATAATTAATATATGAAAACAAAAATTAATATATAAAAGCTAACTTAGGCAAATATACTCACAACAACACATCTCAATCAAACAAGGTTTGCTATCCGGATTTGGTATAATAATGGACTGAAACCAATGGGAGAGTCCATCTCTTACTCCCAAGGTTTCCCACTGTATAATCCCGCATAAATATGCAAGAGGGGGATTGAACCACAAGCCTCTGCTAATCTCGCATAATCTCGCATCTCCGACCAATATTATACTAAATCCGGCAACATAACAATCATCACGCACATCATCCAATACAAGACATCTCATCGCAATTCATCCAACCAACTCATCTCAAAGTCACTTGATACTTAAATATTTCGGTTCATAGTACACGTATACAATTTATACCCAAAATTTGTATTCACAATTTATGTTATTATGCTATCAATTTCTCAATTAATTCTCCAACATATATGTATAAATATATTTATACTATAATGCATAAACTCATATATCAAACATCAACCAACAAACATTTATTTTAAGGGAATCATCGTGTTTTGTACTTACACCAATCCACACAAAACTCTATATCTATATGTCCCTGCTAAAATCTGGAAAAAGTATAAAATTACGATCAGGTCCCTATATTTTACTAAAATTACGGTTTTACCCCTAAACTTTTCGAATTTACAATTTAACCCCAATACTCTCCAATATTATCAATTTAGTCCAAAAACTTTCAATTATCTCCTTTTACTCACTAAAAATCAGAATTTGCTCATTTAGATCCCTAAACTGTCAATTTATGAATAAATCCCAAACTCTCAAAATATTACAATTACACCCCTAAAACTGTAAAATATAACGTACCGAGCTCCAACGACTTCAGAATTTCATAATGAGGTGAACAACAGACAGTACACGTCACCAGGATCACAACGACACTGGTGGTAATGGCGGATGCTCGGTGATCACCGATGAATGGTCGAACAACATTAACTCTCATTTTTAGGCAAACGAGGTGTCTAACCCGCGTATCTCGACGAGGGGAAGATTCTGGTCCGGGAGGTGTTCTGCACGCACGGCAGTGCGTGGGCGCGTGGAGGGATGATGCGGCGACGCGTGGGTGGCGCGTGCGGCGGCTTCAGGCGATCAGAACGGCGGTGTTGGCTTCGTCTCGGCGAGGGGATTCTCCTGGAGTGGTCACTCATCGGAAAATATGATCGGAAGACGACGAACGAGCTCTTTCTCTCTCCTGTCCACAGTTTCTCTCTCTTCTGCATTTTCTCTCTCTACTGGTTTTGCGTTTTCTCTCTCTACGGGTCTGCCTCTCTCTAATTGTTTAATGGTCTCTGGAATTAACTTTAATATATTGTTTCCTCTCTAGTTGAATCACACCAAGCACAAACTAAAGGAAGAGTTAGGGTTAATTGTTGTTTTAAATAGAGAAGTGGTTGAGTTTTATTAGGATGTGTGTGTGGTTGCTGGATTTGGGGGAAAGTAGAGAGAAGTGGGGGTGATAGAGTGTGAGGGAGATAAGGTAAATCACTAATTGAATTTAAAAAAAAAATAGCAAGAGACTCACAATTATTCTGATGATATTTTTTGAGGGGGAGTATTTCATTAGGGGGATCATATTGACGTGATGAACTACAATTATATGAAAGTGTATTATATTCTTTTTTCTTCAATTAGGTTTTGTCTCACTGGGTTTTACTAACAATATTTTAATGAGGCAATGTTAGGTCAAACATATAGTGTAAAATTAAAGTGATAGGTTCCAATGGGAAGTATTGTAAATTATATGATCCCTCACTTTAATCTTTACACTTGTAGTTTTATCTCACATTGATTGAAGATATTTTTAATCATACATTGTTTAAATATAATGATTTTAATAGTTTATCTCACATTGCTTAGGGATAAAGATTTTACCCTAAGCTCTCTCTATAAATAAAGTGCAACTTTTGTAATTTTTTATTCATTTAGAAATAATAAAGCTTACAACTTTATAAGATATTATATTTCCTTACTATTTTCTCACTACTTTTATAACAACCGACTTATTTATTTATTTTTAATTTTAGCTACCACAATTGGTATAATAATTTTCAAAAGGCATATGCATGAAAAAAGTTACAATAAATTAGAGGTAACAATAATTCATGTCACAAACAAATAAATATGTTGAAGTATTGTAATAAAAATACTATCCGATTAACAAATGTATCAACAAGATACTATAAAATTATTAATTGTGTCAGTTATTATCAACATGAATTCGAAAAATATGTAATTATATCGTAACTCATATTATTACTTCTACATTAAATAGCTCTCATTAACATAATTTAAGTATTAAATCAGTTTCTGAAAACATTTTTAAGACTTTTTCAACTGAATTTCTTAAGCAATTTGGATCAAATAATGTAATCTTCTTGTCTGGAGCCTTTCTTTTGTTGGCTACCGTCTATGTGACTCGTGGCAAAGTCTTGTAACCCCCTAACTTTATTCAAATCAAAGCACTTTTTTGGCCTTGGGCGATTCATATGTAGGTAATATCGATATGCTCCCCGCTGGCCAGAAGAAGGGGAAAAAAAAAAAAACAAAATAGAAAAAAAAAAAAAAAAACAAAATTTTCATGTAACCATCACAGTCGCCATCCTAGCCTTATTTGGAGCCAGTGGTGAGTTCAATTATGTTAAATTTTTTTATAATTTTCTATTATATGTATTTTAATAATAATACATTATTGAATTTGAATTACATTTAAATTATTATATAATAACTATCTATCATTATTTAAAAAAAATTCAACTTAATACATATATATATATATATATATATATATACACACACACACACAAACACTTAATTGACCCCTTTATATGATCATAGCAATGTCGAAAGAATAAAAGGAATCCAAATCTTAGCCTCGATATGATCTAGCTAATCATATTGGTTCTGTTTAAGCGTAAATTCGCCGATCAGTTTCCCACCTAACATGGCAAATACCTTGTTCTCTTTCACTTCATCATTTGACATCAATGGAATCCATGGCCGTTACAATGCTATTGTTGATGATGATCATAAAGAGGAATTGTGTCTCGAACGAAAGCAGAATCAGAATTTTTCAATGGACGAATTGGGAGGGATTAGCCCTCTTTGTTCTGGACTCGGAGGCTACCAGGAAGCCAAGAAAGGTCCCAATTTGCTTGAGGAACAAGGTCAAATGAATGAATTGAATGCCAGTTTTGATTTCCAAGCAACAGAATCATCATTCCAGGAGATGCCAAAACTCAAAAGCTTGCAAAGCAGCGGACAAGAAGTTACAAAATCTGCTAAGGAAATGGCACAGCCATTTCCGTTGTCATCTCTCGAACTCTTGAGTAATTACGCAAGTGGGTTCAAGAAATTGAAGGGAAACCTGTCCAGCCACAAGACAAACGAAAGCAGTGCAGTGGGCGGAAGCAAGAAACTGTCAACGGAAGATATCTTGAGGGTGGCCGGAGCAAGGTACGTGAACTTCTCGGAACAGAGTTATGATGATTTTTCCATGGTGATGCATCCTTTTGGCTACGCTCTCTCGGGCCTCTCTGAAGAAGAAACAAGAGATGTTGAATTAGTCCATCTTCTTCTGGCTGCAGCAGAGAGAGTGGGGTATCAACAATTTGAACGTGCTAGCCGATTGCTCTCGCGTTGCGAATGGATTGCAGCAGAGAGAGCAAATCCTGTCCAAAGAATTGTCTTCGATTTTGCTGCTGCTCTTCGAGAGAGGATTGATAGAGAAACAGGAAACTTCACAGCCAAGGAATCAGGGGGAAGTGTGTTGAGTTTAGCTGATCACGGATTAGGCTACAATCCTGCATTCCTTATATGCTACCAGCGACTTCCATTTAATCAGGTCATGCAGTTTACAGCAATCCAAGCTATAGTAGAAACTATTGGAAATGCAAGTAAGATTCATTTAATAGATTTTGAAATAAGGTGCGGGGTTCAGTGGACATCCTTGATGCAGGCTCTTGCAAATCGCGAGCAACGCCCCATTCAGCTCCTTAAAATAACAGCTGTTGCGTTTGCGAATAATAAGAAGGTGGAGGAGACAGGTAAGAGCTTGGCAAGCTTTGCTGAGTCCTTGAACTTGCCTTTTCAATTCAATGTTGTTTGTATATCAAGTTTCCAAGATATCAAAGAAGAACTTTTCCAAATTAAAAACGATGAATCGTTGATTGTATACTGTGCATTGATTTTGCGGATGATGATCTGTTATCCTAGCTGCTTGGAGAATCTATTGGGAGTTATCAAAAACCTGAATCCATCTCTCATGGTGGTCATTGAAGTCGAAGCAAATCATAATTCACCCTCGTTTGTTAATCGTTTCATTGAAGCCTTGTTCTTCTACAGCGCATATTTTGATGCCCTGGAAACTTGCTTGGACAAGAATACAGAGGCAAGAACGATGTTGGAAGCCATTTTTAACAATGGAATTCGCAACGTTGTGGCTATGGAGGGAACTGAAAGAACGGTAAGAAATGTGAAGATAGACGTGTGGAGAGGATTCTTCTCAAGATTTAGAATGGTAGAAATTGGATTGAGTGACCAAAGTTTGTACCAGGCTAATTTGGTTGTCAAACAGTTCCCTTGTGCTAGTTCTTGCACACTTGATAAGAATGGGAAGAGCTTAATCATTGGGTGGAAGGGAACTCCAATTCATTCAGTTTCAGTTTGGAAGTTCTCTAGAGGAAGAGGAAGATCATTTCTAAATTATAGGTTCTAATAAATTTAGGTAATGGTCAAGTGTGAGTGTTCAAAACAAAGTTGTATCTTTCTTTTTTTGTTTATTGTGTACCTTATTTCAATCAATAAACTAAATATTTTGGGTGTTGGAAAGGCCAATATTTCTTGGTTCTCCTCATATTCATCATACTTTTTTTTCAATGCATCAATTATACTAAAGGAAAATATGATCAAATGGATAAAAATCAACCTCCTCAATTCAACATAACTTATTGTGATTTTAATTAACGTTAATATAACTTTAGTAAAATATTATCGATCTTAATATAATTGTAATTATAACTAAGGTTAATATGATTATGTTTGATCTCAATGTGACTTAGGTAAAATATGACTGACCTTAATATGATTTAAGTAAAATGTGTCTGTGATTGAACTCCAGGTAACTATGAGCTTTTACATATCATTAATCAATATGATTGTGACTGAGGCTTATGTGATTGTGACTGAGCCCAATGTGATCGTAATTGAGCTTAATGTGATCGTAATTGAGCTCAATGTGACTCAAGTAAAATGTGAATGTGACTTGGCTTAATATGACATAGGTAAAATGTGATTATGATTGAGCTTCTATAAGTGTGGGTTTACAGATTGTAGATCAGTCTTACTGTTACTAAGGTCAATATAACTATGACTAAACTTAATGTGATTTAGGTAAAATGTGACTTAAGTATAATGTCTCTGTGACTGAGCTCAATGTAACATAGGTAATTATGACTGTGTCTGAGCTCAATGTGACTATAGATTTTGGTGATCTTCCAAAATCATTGTTGTATTTTATAAATTTGATATTGAATTATGTTTTCACTCGATTAGAATTAGCATTTGGTTCCTTATAAAAAAAATTATAGGCATATGCTATATGGTTCTGTGGGTATTTATGGGTTGTTAATCAAATATTTGTGTAAAAAATATGTTCATTTTAGCGAAAGCAGTTATGTAACATCCTCAATCCGGAAGATTACCGGCAGATGACAGATCCCATTGCCATCTAAGCCGCTAACTGAACTAGTGAAATACTCATTTCTTTGATTTGATAACTCTTTATATTAACAATAAATAAGCACACACATTTTATAATAGCCACAAGAAAACAAACATAGTCTGAGTACTCTATACTATCACATACGTGTCATACACCAAAATGAACCATATCACAAGCTATATTCTATATGAATGTAGAGATGACATGATAGACCGTTATGACTAATGACTGCAGTGCTGCTCCAGTCCCGAACTATATCTCCAAAAGATTGTTGTGGCTCACCAGCAAAAAGGTCCTGTAAAACTGGATAGTGGGTGGGGGGGTGTCCAAAGAACTCAGTGAGCGGAGCTACAAAACCAGAAAACAATCTTAGAAATACTATGTCGAAAGCTCGTAATAAATAACTGTCTTTCTGGATTTATAAATATGAAAATCATGTCTTTCTTTCAAATTATTTAATAAATCGTCTCTCTGAAAATCTCTGAAGTTCTGAAAAACAATCTGACGCACGGGGGCGTTACGTATTGTTATCCCCTCATACGCCTAAACTAGTGATCTTGGGGTGTTTACGCATCGCCGTCCCCCAAGCCACTACTCTGGAGCCAGGTGTACAAATCCATGCTATTGGGGCGTTACATATCGACGTCCCTCAATGCATGGCAATGTCATATCTCTGAATTTAGGGTATAGGGCCGTTACGCATCGCCGTCCCCATAGCCACTGAAATCTAGGATCTATGGGCGTTATGTATCACTGTCATTCTAGTCCTAATCTGCGTGTGCTCATGTTGTTTGTGTCCGTCAATTCCATATCCGTCAATTCCATATCCGTCAATTCACCGTGGACATGTGTCAAAATCTGGGTGGTCTACTAACATGCGCCGGATGCTAACGTGCACCGATCATGCTAATGTACGCCGCTGCCATGTGTCATCTGCTAAAATACGCCGCTGCCACGTGTCACATGCCCATTGGACCGAAGCAAAACGCGTGCCACGTGTCACTTCTCTATTGGACCGAATCTTTGGAGAATCACAGGCTGCCACGTGTCGAGCTCTTATTAGACCGAATTTCCAGCCACTCACAACACGCCACGTGTCACCTATCTATTGGACCGCATAATCGAAAAATCATAGCACGACACGTGGCGCTCTCTCATGGTGCCGACAGTCCGCATGGTCAAAACGCGTGGACCAAATTTACTGTGCGGGCGTCGCGACGCCAAGCACTATAGCGGCACGACGCCCGAGGCCGAATCTGCCTATAAATTGGAGGCTCCTGAATTCATTTTTCCTCGTGCTTTCCTTGGGAGCTTTTCCTTGATTTCATAGGAAGCATCTAGTTTTGTATATATAAATAATATTTTTAATTATGTATTTTAATTTTCAGTAATAGTAATATTAGTTCTTCTTCTTCTCTTTTATTTTATGTTTAGTAGTTAATTTTCCGCTGGGTTAAAAGGTGAAACTTTTAATATAATTATTTGGGTAAATCTCACTTAATTATAATATTTAAATTATAATTTAACCGGATTAATTAATGTCAGACTTTATTACCGCCTATATGGCTGGTTTAAATATAAATTACCTTACCACCTATATGGCTGGTCTTTATGTGACAGATAATTACCGCCTATATGGCTGGTGTAATTGGACTAAATGGATTACCGCCTATATGGCTGGTTTTAAATGTTTAACATTATTAATTCCCGAGAAAGCAGAACATAAAATAATTTATTTATTATAATAAGTGAGATTCCTAGATAAGAAATATTAAATGTGGATCCTCTAACCCTATTATTTTATTTTTATTCTAGGGAAGTGATGAAACACAATATCCACACTTAATAATTGATTTTCTTTTTATGGGTAGTTCTTTAGTTTGTTTATTGAGTCTTAAGCTTAATACTTCTTGTTAACTGACCATTAATAAGATTGATTTGGTAAACTTAAAATGAACTAGACATAGGGATTTTAGGTTTCAGCCTTAGATTCAATAGCCCACGATCTTCCTTGAGGATAAATAACCCTTTAATAGATTTCCTTACAGGATAGGAATATATCTGTCGGGCGGGGGTAACCACAATTGGAACTTAATCTTAATGAATCCAGGTAATTTGGTTGACACAGACATATGGTTCAATTGGGTTATACTGGGTATTTGCGTCTGACCATCGACATAGGCTTTTGTATATTTTCGTGTTCCAGGTTAGCAAATTGATTTATTACACATAGTTAAGAGAATCAATTCATCTTTATAATAATATTGTGTAGAGTCACGACCCTAGATCCTTGAGACTTTTCTTTTATTTTCCTTAGTATTTTCTTTTGAGTCTGTTTTTATTTTATTTTGCAAAACCATAATCAACCAAATCAATCAAGCAATCATTCTCTTCTCCCTCAATTAGATATCTGTAAATAAATAGATTCAATAATTAATAACAATAGTAGGAATTAAGTCCTCGTGGGATCGATATTTTTATACTACTTGAACGATACGTGCGCTTGCGTTATACGTGTGTGTTTACGCCGGTCAGTCACATCTGAGGTGGGTTTTTCCCACATGCCTCAAAAATCATAAATTCATATTTTAAAATCATTCTTATCAACAAAACATCTCAATTCATTTGAAATCAGTGCTTTAATAAGCTTTTGATAAAACTCATTTAAAATCAAGGAAATAAAAATTCTATTTTGGAAACATAAAAACTTTGAAATAAATACTCCACTCATGGTGCTATGGCAAGTCTGGTGTGGTTCCTGGCGTAGGTGATCACCGAGTGCCTTGACATCGATCTAATGTCAAAGAAATCATTAGTTCCCTTACAACTGATAAGAAAGAACATATAATGCATTACTGATATTTTATGCTTATGATATGGCATAATGCATGTATTTAATCTTATACGAGACATTTTGGGTGCCCTGTGATATCTTAGGATGATATTGAAGTGAATAAAACTGATCTTGGAAAAATCAATCACGCGTCGCGACACTAACTTGTGGTCGTCACGACGCTAATATGAGCTATGGAGGCAGTAAGCATCTAATAGTTACACGTCACGATGTTAATTGATACGTGTCGCGACTTTCACACACGTCGCGATACTAAACGCTAAGCGTCGCAACTCCCACAAAGTATAATCGAGCTAGTGAGCTTCCTTTGTTTACGCGTCACGACGCTGACCTTTGGCGTCACGACTCTCACATTCTAGAATCGAAATAGAGAGCAACTTCCTATTACGTGTCGCGACTCCGGCCCTTGACCGTCGCGATGCTTACACGAGCAGAACAAGGCAGAGGGCATCCTCTGTTGCCCGTCGTGACTCTAGTGGCTTTACGTCGTGACGCTAGCTCATTTTCAGTGCCAACACTAATTCTCCATTTTCACATTCAATCTTTCACAACACATTCAAGCCATAATAACTACAAATTATCATCAGCATACCCACTATCATCATCCCAATAACCATTACATAGACTCCCACTTAACTCAATGTTTAGGGTTTCTTAAATTGAGGGTTTCTCACAATCTCTACATTTCTTTGCTCAAAAATTATCTAAGCACCCTCAAACTCAAATTATCAACATATATCTATCATCAAATATCCAAACACACTATCTCAAGATTTGGGTCAAGTATTTTCCTACCTTGAATCAACTTCTTTCTTCATAATTATAACCTCCAAGCTTCTTTTTCTTCTTCATACGCTTGATTGAGGTTGGATTACTCTTGATTATCTTGGAAATTTGCAAGGAAATGGTAAACCATCTATTCTTTTTCGTCTTTTGAAATTTTTGGCTGGGGGTGGGAAATGGATTATTTTTATTATTTCTCTATCTTTGTCTTTAACCCTTTTTAAATTTTAGAATAAAAGAAGAGAAAAATCTTGAATATTTTGGATTTCTCTAGAATTTGGAGGACTTGGACCAAATATAGGATTCTTAATGGGCCTTGATTTGGCGAAACTCATCTTAATTTAATTATAGCCTATATGTTATAATAAAGCTAGTTAGGCTTGACTTAAAGTTGGCGCACTAAGTCGTCCCTCCAATTTCCGCTAAGTCGCCAAGTTACTATTCTAGTTGAGTTATGAAATTTCACGTCATTACAATTCTCCCCTTGTGGTGTTGCCAAACCACCTTGACTGAGGGAATCCATCGAAATCGTAGCCTCATTGTCTCTCTATCCACTATAGCTACAAGCTGTTCTAGGTAAGACAAATCTTTACTAACATCAACTGTCTGGGGCTCTAGCACATGAGATTCATCATGCAAGTATTTGCGTAACATAGATATGTATATGGCGGCATTACTTGTATGGTGAAGTTTGAGATTTTCACGGACTATAAGAGTGTCAAATACATCCAGAACCAAAAGGATCTTAATTTGAGATAGAGTTAATAGATTGAGCTGCTAAAAGATTACGATTATTCAATTCACTATTACCGTTTGTCTAGCTGGATGCCACATTTCAATCAGAAAATGATTTAAACTTCCCATGGATTTTCTGCTTAAAGCATCTGCTACCACATTAGCCTTGCTAGGGTGATAGTGAATTGAACAATCGTAATCTTTTAACAGCTCAATCTATTACCTCTATCTCAAATTAAGATCCTTTGGCTCTGGATGTATTTGACACTCTTATAGTCCGTGAAAATCTCAAACTTCACCATACAAGTAATGCCGCCATATCTTTAAAGAAAAGATTATCGCTGCCATCTCTAAATCATGAGTAGGATAGCTCTGTTCATAGGATTTTAGCTGCCTAGAGGCATAGGCAATGACTTTCCCTCTCTGCATCAACACACATCCCAGTCCCACTCTAGAAGCATCACAATACACTACAAACCCTCCTGAGCCCATCGGCAAGGCTAAAACAGAAGCGGTAGTCAAACGCCGTTTAAGTTCATGGAATATCTTCTCAAGCATCTGACCACTCAAACTTCACATTCTTCCGAGTCAGTCGCGTTAATGGGGCAACTATTTTGGCGAAATTCTCTACGAATCTCCTATAATAGCATGCTAAGCCTAGGAAACTTCACATTCTTCAAGTTTCCAACCTCCAAAATCCAAATGTCAAATCCATTTTTTGCCCTTCTTTGTTCCACATTTCGTCCTGATTGATTCTATTGAGTCCCGATTTATTTTATCCTTAAAATAAACAAAAACACATCAAAAAGTTCATAAAACTCGAGAAACTATACAAAATATTAAGTAAAAGAGGCGGTAAATATTGATATATTTTCCGCTCATCACACCCCCAAACCTAACATTTTGCTAGTCCTCGAGCAAAACAACAAAATAAAATGAAATAAACAACTTTAAAATAAATTAACCTAAGCCACTTTCGTAGGGATCACAGTTACATTTAGCGTATGCAACAAGCCTTTTAACCCCTAGGTGTCCATAGTGGACGAGTTATAGTCTCGTGAGGGCTTGCAGCGACGATACCCACAAACTTCAATCAAATGTACAATAAATGACATAAACAAAATAAACAAGTTAAAAAGTGAAATTCTTATCCAAGTTAATAGTTGTTTTCTTTCTTTCTAAATTACTAAATAAGTAAATTCTCCTATACTTTTTACCATTCTCTATATACAGAACCAAGAAGGTATTAATCAACTCATTGTGCCCACAATATTCATAAGTGTAATTGAAAAATAGAGTAATATTTTTGTCCTAAAGTTATATTGGAATTCACACCTTTTTGGCAATGTAACATTTTTTTTACAGCATCTTCAATCCTTGTAACGAGCTTTGGGCTAGTGACTCCCAAACCAGTTGGCTTTAGGGCATTAGGTGTTAAGACACCCTTACAGACTTAATTGCCCGGATCTTAGATGTTAAAATTTCTACCGTTTGACGCAAACAATCACATCATACTGAGGTAAGACGTCCGGTTACTAAGTAGAAACTTAATTATTTACTCAGGCTCTACCGGTTGACATGAACAATCAATGCTTACTGAGGTAAGATGTCTAGTTACTAAGTAAGAGCAAGGTTAATTATTTATATACAATATATTTTTATTTTTTTTATTTTTTTATTCCATCACTTTTTGGTGTTATTTCCAATAAACCAGAGCACTGAATATTACAAAATTTTCACTTACGATCCATGTCCCTATGTTACCATGTATGTTGATAATACTTGTCAAATGAGCATATGAAGATCAAATTTAATCAATATTATGGAGAATTCACGAATTTCAATAATTCAAAAGGAAATAAATAAAAATTAACTTGTTACAAATCAAACTTAGATACATCTCAGGAGTGGAAACTCCTTATTCAACTATCTCAAAATACAATTCCACTTAGTTAGTAAAGTTAAAAACATAAAAATCAAAACAATTTTTTTGTTGTTTTTTTTTATATATATCATTTTTCTGTTGTTTTTGTTTTTTTTTTATATATATAACAAAACAAAAACAACAAACAAAAAAAAAATAAAAACAAGATACTAGTCGACTATCTCCTCCCCCAAATCTAATTGAGACATTGTTCCCAATGTCTTAAAAAGAAGAAGAAAAATTTAGAAGATAGTACCCGGTTAGCGTGGAATTGTCAATTCTATCTAAATCTAAAAAGAAAACTAAAGGTTAAGATCCAGATTTATCCGAAGCTTCTTACCACGATCATCAGACCAGTTCAACTTGGAAAGGATTTGGTCAATATTTGGTTCAATCGTCAAGAGTTGGTCAATTAAATTATTGACTGTTATGACAGTGAAGAGGATATCTTTTACGAGTTTTGAAAGGAACCCATTTCTCCTACATCTTCAAGAAACACAAAATGAAAGTAAAAAAATCCATCAATATTAAACAGTCCAATTGGTTTCTGGTGTATGTTCAAGTTCGTCCAAGATATCACTGTAAACATTTCCTCCATCGTGCCCAAGCCACATGGCAAAGCAATAAAAGCATCAGCATGATTAATCCTTTCAACAAGTCATTCGGACATACCTGACACCATGCATTCCTCTCCGTTTGATTGTCCGATAAGATTTACGTCCGCCAAAGATTTTGGAATGATTCCCAAAACTTGACTACCTCATTCCTATACGGCATTTGAAACGTAACCTATCAGTCCAAGATTGCCACCGTGTAGGAGCGAAGCAGGGTTTACCGCTATGCCTATGATGCTCGACGACCACGACATTGTTGGGCTCGCAGCCCGTAGAGAGTACGGAGTAGCCCGTGGGGGATTAAACTGGAGAATAAAGGAGTCACCACCTAGTGTGAACTGGGAAAAGATTTAAGGTCGCACTCACCCCTCGCAAGGGAATACCTCAAACCGTTGGGTTTAGAATGGTCCCTTACTTATGCCAGTATAATAGAATGGTTCACACAATGGTATAGCCAAGTCTTAATGCAATTCATACATAAAAGCGAATAAAAATATAATAACATACCCAAGCAAATAATAATCACAACAACACGATTCCAAAAGCATATTAAATTAAGAAGTACGAGATGCAGTAACGCATATCAATCAAAAGCGGGAAAAGCATTAATAAATAAATAGCAAATAAAATGGGGGGTTAATCACGCTTGTATGAATATTTCCCGATTGGCACGTGAAGTTGTATCCCAAGTACAAACTGCACTACCATCCATTCGGATTTGTCTACGGAATTTACGTCTGGGTTTCCATCCGATATACCGTAAGGGATAATAACACACATAAACATTAATGCAATATAAATAAAAAATAGACATGAAATAATATAATAATGCATATGCGGATAATCACCAACATGAACAAATAAAATAAAGGCGAAATAATAAAATAACAATAAATAGACAAAAAGATAAATAACAAACTAAATGCGGAATAATAAAATAACGATGGAAGTGAATAAATAAATAAAAAGGATAAATAACGCTAAATAGATAAAAAAACAATAAATAATAAAATACCGAAGAAAAATAATGTTACCAGAAATTTGGCCGTCTTTGATGTAGGACTTCGTATACCCGGCTGAACGTATTTCACGTCTAGCCAGACATGCAAGGTCCATAACTATGAAAATAAATGTGGTAAGGGTGTCCTCAGGTCTTACCATTTAAGTTACTTTCTCGGAGGTGCGTTATACCATCGCCGGAAGGATTGAAGCTTGGTTTCAAGGTTTCTGTTTTCTGGTTCGCTGATTCGCTATTTCTGCTTGCTATTTTGCTATTTTTTGGTTGTTGTTTTTCTACTTCTATGTGCTATTTTGCTATTTTCTGGTTGTTTTATTCGGTTGTTGGGTTGGGTGATTGGTTTCGGTGATATGGCTGTTTTTTGTGTGTTTTTGTTTCGGTCAAAGAAGAATAAGGGGTCTTTAGGGCTTTTTTGTTGGTGGTTCACGTCAAAGAAGAAGAAGAAGAAGTATGGTTTTTCTTACAAGGTACACGTCCCAAGCCTCCCTTCAAGTTTGGTGATTGCTCCATTTTATAATGACAAGGGATCTCCAAATCATGGAAATAAATCATGTAAATTTGGGAAATTTATTTTGGGAAGAAATCTTATAAATTTGGTGAGGATGGGATCCCAAAATCTCACTAAATTGGAAAGTGTTGATGATGGGATTTGAGCATGTGGAATGCATGGGATTACATATCTTGTTAAATTGGAAGGTGTTGATGAAGGGATTTTAGCACGTGGAATGCATGAGATTTCATATCTTGTTAAATTGGAAGGTGTTGATGATGAGATTTGAGCATGTGGAATGCATGAGATTTTATTATTTGGGAAGGTTTGGGCGTGCATGGGAGGTCATGAGCCAATTATGTGGGTTGCAGGGTAATGGGCCGGTTGAAGGTTTTTGGGGTTTGTCCGAGGTTAAGATTTGGAACAGCAGTTGAGCGAATCAAAGGCTGGCTAGTGAGTCTTAATCTGATGAGGTGTTAATTTTGGAGGTTTTCCTTTCTTCCGGCATTTTTTTTCTCAACTTCCATAACTTTTCAGTTAGTGCCTCCATATGAGGGTCATCATCGGGCTTATACAAAAATATAGTGTCTACAGTCGCCCCCACTTTAATGGGGTTTGTGCAGTGTGTGACAGTGACAACCCTATCAAAGTCATGCATGAATTTTTACTTACCTGGTTCATCGGCCGTTGCCGGACTTACCTGTTGTTTAACTACTTTTGCAAATGCTTCGATCTCTGAGTTGATTTTATGGTGAGGTGCTTCGACCCCTGGGATTCATTCCCGAACCATGCTGGGTGTGAGATGCTTCGTTCTCTGGGATTCATCCTTGCGAGATGCTTTGATCTCTAGGATTTATTCCCGAACTGAATTGATTTGATGGCGAGGTGCTTCGAGCACTGGGATTCATCCCTGCAAGATGCTTCGATCTCTAGGATTTATTCCCAAAATGAGTTTATTTGATGGCGAGGTGCTGCGACCCTTGGGCTTTATTCCCGAACCATGCTGGGTGTGAGATGCTTCGATCTCTGGACTTTATTCCCAAACTCTGCTGAGTTGATTGCGAGGTAATTCGACCCCTGGGCTTTATTCCCGAATCATGCTGGGTGTGAGATGCTTCGATCTCTGGTCTTTATTCCCGAACTGAGTTGAGTTGATGGCGATGTGCTTCGACCCCTGGGCTTTATTCCCGAACCATGATGGGTGTGAGATGCTTTGATCTCTGGGCTTTATTCCCGAACTGAGTTGATTTGATGGCGAGGTGCTTCGACCCATGGGCTTTATTCCAGAACCATGATGGGTGTGAGATGCTTCGATCTCTGGGCTTTATTCCCGAACTGTGCTGAGTTTATGGTGAGGTGCTTCGACCTATAGGCTTTATTCCCGAGCCATGTTGGGTGTGAGATGCTTCGATCTCTAGGCTTTATTCTCTAACTATGCTGATTTGATGGCGAGGTGCTTTGACCCCTGGGCTTTATTCCCGAACCATGCTGGGTGTGGGATGCTTCGATCTCTGGGCTTTATTCTCGAACTGAGTTGAGTTGATGGCGAGGTGCTTCGACCCCTGGGCTTTATTCCCAAACCATGCTCGGTGTGAGATGCTTCGATCTTTAGGATTTATTCCCGAACTGAGTTGAGTTGATAGCGAGGTGCATCGACCCTTGGGATTTATTCCCGAACCATAATGGGTGTGAGATACTTCGATCTTTGGGCTTTATTCCCGAACTGTACTGAGTTGATGGCGAGGTGCTTAGATTCTGGGTTTTATTCCCGGATCATGCTGGGTGTGAGATGCTTCACTCTTTGGGCTTTATTCCCGAAATGTGATGAGTTGATGGCGGGGTGCTTCGACCTTTGGTCTTTATTCCCGAACCATGCTGGGTGTGAGATGCTTCAATCTCTGGGCTTTATTCCCGAACTGTGCTGAGTTGATGGCGAGGTGATTCGACCTCTGGGCTTTATTCCCGAACCATGCTGGGTGTTTGATGCTTCGATCTTGGCTTTATTCCCAAACTGTGTTGAGTTGATGGTGAGGTGCTTCGACCTCTGGGCTTTATTCCCGAACCACCAGGTGTGAGATACTTCGATCTCTGGGCTTTATTCCCGAACTGTGCTGAGTTGATGGCGGGGTGCTTCGACCTTTGGGATTTGTTCCCGAACCACCGAGTGTGAGATGCCTCAATCTTTGAGGCACTTTGACCTCTAGGCTTCATTCCCAAACTGAATGGGTGATAGTGTTTTGGTACTCTTGACTCCTCGATCCACTGAAGAGTTTTTTCTATGATGATGAGGTGCTTCGACCTCTGGGATTCATCCCAAAACTATTAATAATATGGGCCTCGACCCTAGGATTCCTTCCTGAATTGTCTAACTGATGGTGGTGAGGCACTTCACCCCTGATCCGTCCCTATTCCAGAGGCTCTTTGCTCGTCCTCATTTTTGAGGTTGCTCTATTCCTCTCTATTCTTGGAGTTGCTCGTCTTCGCCGTTTTTTCTTTTTCTTCAAAGCCTGCGAACACAAAACCAAAAAATGTGTGTATGCGACATGTATGCATGTATGCATGTATGCATGGACGCATTCCCTTTTCCAATGGGTTTTCTTTGTCCTATTGTTTTGATGTTATCCTTGGTTAAGCATTCCTTGCGCTCTTTGGTGCCCTTTGCCTATAGACGTCTTTGGTTGCCCCATTGGCCTGCTCACAATTTCCTCAAGGTATGGAGACATCAGATCAGTTCTGCCAGGTACGACACTCCGGGTATGGAGACATCAGTACAATTTTGCCAGGTACGGCACTCCGGGTATGGAGACATCAGTTCAATTTTGCCAGGTACGGCACTCCGGGTATGGATACATCAGATCAGTTCTGCCAGGTTTGGCACTCCGGGTATGGAGACATCAGATCAGCCTTGCCAGGTACGGCACTCCGGGTATTGAGACATCAGATCAGTATTGCTAGGTACGGAACTCCGGGTATGGAGACATCAGATCATTTTTGCCAGGTACGGCACTCCGGGTATGGAGATATTCCAGCGACACCTTGGGTATGAGGTTTAGCTTGCCAGATACGACACTCCGGGTATGGAGATATTTCAGCGACGCCTCGGGTATGGGGTTTAGCATGCCGGGTATGGCACTCCGGGTATGGAGATATTACTGCGACACTCTGGGTATGGAGACGCAACCGCGAAACCTCGGGTATGGGGTTTAGCACACCGGGTATGGCACTCCGGCTATGGAGACACTACAACGACACCTTGGGTATGGGGTTTAGAACGCCAGGTATGGCACCACCGGATCAACTCAATTCAAAGTAACGGGCAAGTCAAGCGGCAGCTGGCGAGCCAGGTAAGTAAAAATGCATTGCATAAACTTTGGTATAGCACAACCACATCATCATCAGTTTCAGTTTTGGGTTCATTTTGTCAGTGGTATTGGGATGCGTCCCAGGGTCGAGGCCCCCGTTGTTGGTTGCAGTTATTGTGATGCGTCCTAGGGTCGAGGCCCACTGCATCATTAGTTTTTGGGATGCGTCCCAGGGTCATGCCCATTTTGTCAGCGATATTGGGATGTGTCCCAGGGTCGAGGCCCCCGTTGTCGGTTGCAGTTATTGGGATGCATCTCAGGTTCGAGGCCCACTGCATCATTAGTTTTTGGGATGCATCCCAGGGTTGAGGCCCACATTGTCAGCAGTATTGGGATGCGTCCCAGGGTCGAGGCCCCCGTTGTCGGTTGTAGTTATTATGATGCGTCCCATGATCGAGGTCCACTACATCATTAGTTTTTGGGATGCGTCCTAGGGTCGAGGCTCACTTTGTCAGCGGTATTGGGATGCTTTCCAGGGTCGAGGCCCCCGTTGTCGGTTGCAGTTATAGGGATGCATCCCGGGATCGAGGTCCACTGCATCATCAACTCAGTTCGAAGTAGCAGGCAAGTTAGGTGGCAGCTGGCGAGCCAGGTAAGTAAAAATGCATTGCATAACTTTGATAGGATTGTCATTGTCACACACTGCACAAGTCCCATCAAAGTGGAGGTAACTGTAGGCACTGCATTTTTTGCATGAGACCCGATGATGAGTTAGTATGGAGACACTATCTTTTAAGTCGCGGGAGTAGCAGGAAACATATGCCGGAAGGGAAAATTCTGAAATTAATAGCTCGTCAATTTTTAACTCGCTGGTTGTCCGCAGATTCGCTCAGTCGATTCTTGTTTTTAAAAAATTAAACATCTTGGCCCAGAATCCACGCACCCATCCAAAACCCTAACCCTAGCTCACCACTATATAAGGACCCCTAAACTAAACCTAGTTTTTTGGCTTCAGCCCATGGGAGCTCACTTCCCACTCCCCACAACTTTCCCTCTTCTCTCAAAAAAAAAAACCCTAAGCCTCTCTCTTCTCTCTTCATCCTCACTCCTGACACGGCAAAGAAAACAAAAGATAAACCCTAGACCATCCAAAAACACTCGGCCTTCCTCTACACTTCACGCAGCCTGGCCTCTCCCTCTCTCTCAGCCGAAACCAGAAACAAACAATAATCCCTTGATGTAGCAAACCCTACTAAGACCACGAACTGCCCCTCACATAGAAAAACCTTCGACACTCAGAGCAATTCTCGGCAGCAACAAGCACAAACAAACCACCCCTTCATTGCCACAAAAGAAACCCTAAAATGCACACAAGTAGCCCTTAAAGCCATAACCCCCTGCCAGTCTGCCAACGAAGAAAACAAAAGAACAAATCCCTTGGATAGACTCTCACCTCACGACTCAGGAACCTCGGCCTACCTCCCATCCCTCTTGTCTCTATGGTCTCTATCATCCTATCAAAACCAGCCCCCACCAATTCCGATTCACGCTAAAATAAAAGGAATGAAACCCTAAGCCTCATGATCCCTCTCTCTCTTATCTATCAAACTCACGCCAAAATGAAGAAAATGAAAATGAAACCCTAAGCCTCATGATCCCTCTCTCTCTAACGCCTTTCTCCTCTCTCTCCCTCTCTCTCTAAAAACTATGAAGAAAATAAACCCTGAACCACACGTAATACCTCACCAGCCCTCACTGACGGCAAACCTTAGTTCTCTCTTAACAACGCAAGCCAACTCACCTCTCTCATCAACCCTAAATTAACAAAGATACAGTCCACTCAAAAAACCCACGAGGGTTCTTCCTTACACTACCCAAAACCTCACTCAAGATTACACAATCGGTAAGAAGCTCGAGCAAGGACAACTTGGGACCACGTATCTATGTACCCAAAAGAGCACAGGCCATAACTACGCCTGCAAGACAATTCCAAAGCGGAAGCTTATATGCCAAGAGGACTACGATGATGTTTGGAGAGAAATCTAGATATTGCATCATCTGTCAGAGCAGAAGCACGTGGTGATGATCCATGGCACGTATGAGGATAGATCCTGTGTGCATATTGTGATGGAGCTCTGTGAGGGAGGGAGTTCTTATTATGTCGCACCAGAGGTTTTACGCAAGCATTATGGACCTGATGCTGATGTTTGGAGTGCTGGTGTTATTTTGTCTATCTTGTTAAGTGGGGTTCCACCTCTTTGGGCAGAAACTGAAATCGCGATCTTCCGACAGATTTTAGAAGGAAAAATAGATTTTGTCTCTGAACCATGGCCTAATATTTCAGAAAGTGTCGTGGATCTGATAAGAAAAATGCTTGATCAAATCTAAAGAGAAGGCTAACTGCACATGAAGTCCTCTGCCACCCATGGATTGTAGATGACAAAGTTGCCCTAGACAAACCTCTTGATTCAGTAGTCTTGTCACGCTTGAAGCATTTCTCTGCAATGAATAAGCTAAAGAAAATAGATTTGCGTGTCATTACTGAGAGGCTTAATGAAGAAGAAATTGGAGGTCTGAAAGAGTTGTTCAAAATGATAGACACAGACAACAGTGGAATAATAACATTTGATAAATTAAAAGATGGCTTGAAGCGAGTGAAAATAGAGAAAACAGGGAACCAGTGAGAACAGCGGAAACACAACCCTTCCGGTGACGTCCCAACGCACTCCCGAGAAGCGACTTAAAAGGTAAGACCTGAGGGCACCCTTTGTTATATTTTTATTTTGTCGTCCTGGAAACAGCATGCTTGGTTAGACGTTGAATACGTCCAACCGGGTATGCAAAGTCCTACATTGAAAACGGCCAAATTCTTTGGTCACATATTTATTATTCCGCATTTATTTTGTAGTATTAGCCTTTCATTATTTCATATTTAATTTATGTTTATTGTTGTTTTATTGTTCCGTATTTTTGTTTTGTGTTATTTATCTTCCTTGTTATTTCGCACATTGTCTCTTCGGTTATTTATTGTCATATGCATTACCATATTTCATGTATGTCAAATTGGGTTAATGATTGCATTATGTTGATGCTTGCGTGTTATCCCTTGTGGTATATAGGATGGAAACCCAGACGTAAATTCTGTAGCCGAATCCGAATGGACGGTAATGCGGTCTGTACTTGGGTACCACTCGGGAAATACTCACATAAGCCTGATCAACTTCCTTTTATTTGCTATCTATTCATTGACGTTTTTGCCTTTGATTATTTATTATTTTCATTTCCGCATCTTGTATTCTTTATTGTAACATGCTTCCATTGTTTCCATTAATGTTTATGGGTATGCAAACTTGTATGTCATTTGAATTAATTTGCATGTACTGCATAAGACTTGGTTATACAATTGCACAAATTATTTCATTACAAATGGCATAAGTAAGGGACCATTCCGAACCCAAAAGGTTGAGGTCTTCCCTTGCGAGGGGTGAGTGCGGCCTTAAATCATATTTTCCCGATTCACACCGGGTGGCGACTCCATGTTATATCTCCGGTTTAGTTCCCCGGCGGACTATTCCGTACTCCCAACTAGGCCGCGAGCCTAGAATAACGTTGTTAACATCTGTGTCCTACAGTCTGGGGACTCCATTGGGGATAGAGAATCGGCCCCGAAATCATATCTTGTGATGTTTGTGATTTGTGCTTTAGTTAACCGTGTCTATAGTGGTCACACGCCATAACTCGTTGGCACGTACCTTAAGGTATAAAAAAGGTGCGCTTACTTGGTCGCTTGAACCCTTAAGTGGGGAGTCCTAGTTGTGGGCAATCCTTCGTCAATGAGAGCCTTTGTCCGCACTCCCGTAAACCTACATGAAAACCTTAGTCATAGAACTAATAGAAAATATTTGTTTTATGTTTGTGTTTTGGACCGTCGTCATTTGGATCTAGTTGGACCACTTGTCAAAAAAATGTGAACTTGTTGGGACATTTAAACTGGGACGAGTTCGTGTCCTTTGACAATTGGGCCAAAAGCTTCTAAAATACCGATGGGCCATTTTATGTTTAGGCCTCATATCATTTGAAGTCATTTAGCCAGGTTATAGCAAAAGTGTAAACCTGTTGGGCTTTTTCAACTGGGACAAGTTTACACCGCGCAATAGTATGATTGAACGCTTTAAAATGATAATGGGCCAACCTGTATGTTCCATGCATCGCACGCATCTCATGCATCTCATGAATACCTGCATCATGTTAACCCTGTGTCTTAAAAGCCATCATAGATATCCGTTGGGTTGGGGGTAAAAGAAGGTTTGTCAATAGGAGTTTAGCAAACATGGATAGCGAGTAAAAGGAAATCGAGAAACAGAAAACCTCACGGCAAGGGTAGAAAAACCATTGAGGGGGCCTTCAAAAAAAAGAGAAAGAAAAAAAAAAAAAAAAAAGAAAAAAAAAAGAAGAGAAAAAAAAAAGAAAAAGAAAAAAGAAGAGAAAAGAAAAAAATTGTTTGTTTTTAGTCCTTGATAGTTAGACATAAGTCCGATGATGAAATTGATTGCTTTAGAGTGAAACTTTAGAAACGATAAACCCTTGACGTGCTTTTATCTGACGTTTTGAGTAATTGATCTATGTTAAACTCGTAAGCACCTGATTATGGTTCTTAGCGGTGAAAACCTGAGTAGTTAGCAAAGTGACTAGTCGAAGAAATTGTAGGTCGGTGAATGACCGTTTGCTTAGATGTCTATCCTGGCTTGCTTGTGTTATGATGTGTGGTATGGTTGAAAAAAAAAAGTCTCTAAAGAAAAGAAATAAACCGCCTATAACCGATAAGCGTGAAGCTACCTATGGGCGAGTATTAGGACCACCATGAGGAGAAATGCTATCTTAAAGGGTAGGTGTGTTGTAAAAAAAAAAAGAAAAAAAAAAGAAAAAATAGAGACAAAGGAAAAGAAAAATGAAATCATACCACATTGAGCACGGAAAAGCAATTGCAGAGCATAACTGAGACATCTAGGTTGGTTTGACCCATCGATCCCGATTTTTGAAACGAAATCATTGAGTTGGCTTGCTTAAGGATCAAGCTGTGAAAGAACATTTGCACACACACACTTTGAATCTGGCTTAGATCATTTATTCAAAGACTTGGATTTAAGTTTCATTGAGTGTTTTGAAGGTTCTTTGGTTTCATTACTGGGCATTCTTTGAGGACGATAATATGTATAATTATTGGGACTATTTCGTAGCATGTAATGTAATATGATGATATGAAAGGCCCCACCAAGTGGTTTATCTTGACCAAGTGCAAACAGCGGAGAGCAGTAAGCTAAATCAAGACTGGGGGCGACCAGTCTACCACCTCGCGAATTAGGGACATAACGAGATATTGAGTCATGGGACTAAAGAAAATTGAGCAATCACCAGAAGAGAATTGACAGAAAGAAGCTGTAAGCAGACCCATGGGGCGACCGAAGACATTTGAAGGCAAGAAGTGCCGAGGAGCACAAGGAAGACCTAACCCATTGGAATAGGAAACACATTCATGCATGCATGCATACATGTCATATACACGCAATCTTTGTCTTGTTTTTGTTCGCAAGTTTTAAAGAAAATGAGAAAGCAGCAAAGGCAAACCAACCAGAAACAACAACATAGCATCAATCTGGGGGCGAGGCCCTCGTCAGTATCAGTTTTGGGGCGAGGCCCACATCAGTATCAGTTTTGGGGAGAGGCCCACATCAGTATCAGTTTGGGGGCGAAGCCCACATCCAGTACAGTTTGGGAATAAAGCCCACATTCAACACAGTTCTGTAATAAGGCCCACAGTCAAAATAATTCGGGAACAAGGCCCAGGGAATAAAGCCTTCATTTAGTACAGTTCGGGAATAAAAGCCCACAGTCAACACAGTCAGGGAATAAAGCCCACATCCAGTATAGTTTGGGAACGAACCAGCCAAGAATGGCACACCAAGAATGGAATGCAGTTCGGGAATGAACGAGCCAAGCATGGCACTCTAGGGGCGAGGCCCACATCATTATCAGTCTTGCCTGGCATGGCACTCCGGGGGCGAGGCCCACGTGATTATACAATATCAGTATTGCCAGGTATGGCACTCTGGGGCGAGACCCACATCAGCATCAGTATCAGTCTTACCGGGTATGGCACTCTGGAGGCGATGCCTACATTATTATCTGTTCAGTTTTGCCAGGCACGACACTCCGGGTATGGAGACATCAGTTCAGTTTTGCCAGGTACGGCACTCCAGGTATGGAGATATCAGTTCAGTTTTGCCAAGTACGGCACTCTGGGTATGGAGACATCAGTACAGTTTTGCCAGTTACGGCACTCCGGGTATGAAGACATCAGTTCAGTTTTGCCAGGTACGACACTCCGGGTATGGAGACATCAGTTCAGTTTTGCCAGGTACGGCACTCCGGGTATGGAGTCATCAGTACAGTTTTGCCAGGTACGGCACTCCGGGTATGGAGACATCATTTCAGTTTTACCAGGTACGACACTCCGGGTATGGAGACATCAGATCAGTTCTGCCAGGTACGGCACTCCGAGTATGGAGACATCAGATCAGTTCTGCCAGGTACGGTACTCCGGGTATGGAGACATCAGTACAGTTTTGCCAGGTACGACACTCCGGGTATGGAGACATCAGTTCAGTTCTGCCAGGTTCGGCACTCCGGGTACGGAGACATCAGATCAGTCTTGCCAGGTACGGCACTCCGGGTATGGAGACATCAGATCAGTTTTGCCAGGTACGACACTCCGGGTATGGAGATATTTCAGCGACACCTTGGGTATGAGATTTAGCTTGCCAGGTACGGAACTCCGGGTATGGAGATATTTCAACGACGCCTCGGGTATGGGGTTTAGCATGCCGGGTATGGCACTCCGGGTATGAAGATATTACTGCGACACTCTGGGTATGGAGACGCAACCGCGACACCTTAGGTATGGGGTTTAGCATGCCGGGTATGGCACTCCAGGTATGGAGACGCTACAACGACACCTTGGGTATGAGGCTTAGCACGCCAGATATGGCACCACCGGATCAACTTAATTCAAAGCAACGGGAAAGTCAAGCGGCAGCTGGCGAGCCAGGTAAGTAAAAATGCATTGCATAAACTTTGGTATGGCACAACCACATCATCATCATTTTCAGTTTTGGGTTCATTTTGTCAGCGGTATTGGGATGCGTACCAGGGTCGAAGCCCCGTTGTCGGTTTCAGTTATCGGGATGCGTCCTAGGGTCGAGGCCCACTGCATCATTAGTTTTTGGGATGCGTCCCAGGGTCGAGGCCCATTTTTTCAGTGGTATTGGGATGCGTCCCAGGGTTGAGGTGTTGGAGTTTCTAGAGGTCCCAAGATCAAAACTCAAGCATGAATCATAAGCGAATACAACGATTTAAGTGCGGAATACTTACATCGAGCGGTTGAGAGACGATTTGGCAAAAAAAACGAACTGAAATTTTGCTCACTGCCCACTGCTCATGTGCACCCACTGCAGCAGTTTGTGCTTCTGTTTTGCTCCATTTTGATCAAGAAAAACGAGCTCCAAGCGTCATCAAAACGTTCCTTGCTCATTGGTATACTTCCCTTATCACCTTGGCATGATCCCGGAGTGTGCTAGCACTCTTGTTTTGCCACAAAACACACTTGCTTCCCTCCATTTCCTTTTGTTCTGTTCGGCAGTTCACTGCCCCTTGAAAACCAGAAATGGCGTGAGAGAAGAGAGGAGAAGAAGAGGAGAGAGTTTGCCTTTTCAATTTACTTGTTCTTTTGTTTTGTTTCAAAAACGTGAGAGAGTAAATGAAAAGCAAAAATGAAATGATATCAAATACCAAAATGAATTTTTTAATCAAAAACCCTTCAAAAACCGTGAAAGGTTTTTCCCTCCAAAAGAAAATTCATCATTTGCCATCATTATCTCACATTGAGAATAGAGACAATGTATCATCCCTTAAAGGTGACTAGATACATCCATCATCTATTCGTATCATGTAATGAGATATCGCGATGTGATTTGCGGATTCCACCCGTTTCAAAATACGAATGTGTCCGCAAACACTTTCGGGCTCGGTTTCGCTAATTCCGAATCAACGAATTTCCGTCGCGACGAGAACTAAATAATTACGCCTAGCGAAATCACTTCACATCGCTAACGAATTAATTCTAAATAATTCGCTCGCCCGAATTAAAATCTAATTTTAATTCCGCGTCGAAATCTAATTTCGTTTAATAATATATCGAATATAATTTTATCGATTAATTCCAAATTAATCGATCTCTCTCTCTCTCCTAATAAGGCATTTTATCCAAGATAAAGTTTATCCGCAATTAATCCAAGATTAATTCTCTCTCTCATCATATTAATCCCAGATTAATATAAGTGCGAGTCATACGTCATCGGTGAATCTTTGGGAAGCGACCCATGAGATCCGCGGATATGTTGGCAGTAAATACGGTCGTCGGAGTATCCGAATCACGTACGTACCAAGTACTACGTTCTACCGATTTACGAGACAAGGTTGGCTTCTAGCAAAACACCAAGTCTACCTAATTCTCCGGACATATTCTTATAAGAATATTTAAGATCTGTATCAAGCGTAGTATACAATTGTATTGTGCATATCGGCCCAGTATCGGATAGTCACGTGCTAGGCCTGGGGCTGGATAAGTGTCTGCCCCGTACGAAGCACATGTCGGATGTCTGGTAACTAGTCTCTATAATCGGATATACATGACCTTGTCATAATATCCCGATGGCCGCGCAGCACTTAAGAGCACTAATACCGTATCCTGCGTGACATCATCTCCACTATGACTGGAGTGATACTTCCGTCTTGACATCACATCCAATACACTACGACTCTCTGATAACCCAGAAGTGGTGTACCAGAACCTGTTTAAAGTCCCCTACCACCAAAACCAAAGTTTATCGATTATCGTAAGTATTAGCGATGCAAGTCTCAGGTTAAGACTATACACACCTACCTTGATTTCGGCCTCCCATAGACACATAGTCATAATACCAATGGGATTCCGAGGGGTCTATCCAGAGCGAAGCTGTTTCCCGTACCATCGGTGAAACACGACCTCCTATCGCACTTGCATAAGTATCCAATACTTATATATATGAGAACTATGCCGTTGTGCCCTCACAACGCACACAAGTGCAATACTAGCCTATTCCGCATTATCGATGTCCAGTCTCGACAATACTACGGCTAGGGATACTTAATGATTAATCCTTCGTGGACTGATACTGTCTCATATCATCTCAATCCAGGAACTAATCATAGGGACCTCTCTTCATTTATATATCTATGGTGATCTAATCACAAATGATGAGAGTGCAATTTCCTTGTCACATAGTTAATTTGCTACAACAACACAATGATCTGTGCAAATAGTGACGCTATGGGTCATTTTGTCCAACAATCTCCCACTTGGCACATAGCCAGTCACTCAAGTGTCCCACACCCGAACTATGTACGGTTCACTCAAATTGCTGAGGAAAGGTTTTCGTCAGCGGATTTGTCTGATTATCGTTTGACGCGATTTACACGATCATCACATCGCCACGATGTATGATCCGAACGAATCAGATGATATAGAAGTATATATCTGGATCATCGATGAGACCTTTAATTCCTTAGCTTGTGCTGACGCCTAGCTCAGCTGCTAAAAGAACTATATCTAATCTAATTAGATTTATTTCGATCCAAATGGCTTCTATTGCTGCCTCAGCTGCAGCAATAATCCGCATTTGTTGTTATTCGGCAAGCAGTTATTTGCTCGGAATATTTCCAGCTCACTGTCCCGTTATTCGAACTTTATAGTACCGTAGTATTTAATTGTTTGGAAACTTGCAGCAGCAGTGATTCCAGTCACTTCAAGTTCTCCTTCTCCATAGTTTAAGACAACATCTTTAGTTCTCTGAGATACTAACAGATGTTCTTAATTTCAATCCAGTGACTATCACTTGGATTGATCTGATCGTGACTTCATATGCTCGAAGCGTATGAGACACCAATACAAGTACATTTTAAATGTACAATTTCCCAGAGAGTGTTAACAACTCTAAATCTATCCCAGTAGATCTTTATTCCTTGAATAAAGGTTGTTACTCCCCAGAATTCTACGGAGAATTTCTATTGAAAGAATATCCATGAAAGCCAAGCTTTCACCAATTGTTTTATGGGAATTTCATTGTCAGTGCCCTCTCCCCACTAACCTCCTTATATACACAACACAAGAATTTTTTCGTTTTGAGTCAATCATAAATCATTATGATTATTTCAAAACGACAGTTCCAAGAACCTTATGCTTGCTTCAATCCAAACATGGATCGAATAACCCGCAAACCTTATTTGTTGGTTATACAAAATCGTCAGGATGTTCTAATCATCCTCCAAAAGGTTTCCTTTTCAGGAAAGCGATTTTGATATGTAACTGACACATTTCATAAATGAAATATGCAGTTATCAACAAGAATCTTCAAAATGGATTTATCATGGCAACAGGTAAAGGTTGAACCGTTATTGACACAATGTTGATAACGATACCTTTCCTTCAAAAGCCCAGCTTTGTACGTTGGTATGTTGCCTTCCATGTATGTCTTCCTTGAAGACGTTTAATGTACCAATAGGCACAATGCCTTGTGGTACAACAACTAGTATCCAAATAGTTGTTATACATGGAATCCATTTTGGACTCATGGCACTTTGCCAAAACAGGGAGTTGATACCTTGTATCATTTCCTCGTACGTAGTCGGTTGGTATTCCTCAATAAGATTTACATCTTTATGAGGTTAGATCAGAAACCCATACCCTAGTTGTTTTCTGACTCTATCCGATCTACCATGTTCTTGTGTATTCGAAGATCAATGGTATAGATTCATCATAGATGAACTATTGTGTTCCATTAAGGACTTCGTGCCTTGAATAGTATTACTCCGATTTTCATCGAGTATCACTATCCTCCCACACTGACCACTGCATATCGGTATTCCTCTCAGGAAAACCGCATGGTGAGCAACAATCATATTGTTCTCATGTGAGATTTACAAGTACTATACTTAAGGTTTCCCTTAGGATAACCTATATTGGCACTTATCCAATTTGGGTCTTTTAGTTTGGTATCATCCAAACGTTATGTCTGGCATACCCAAATATCAGGAATGTGAAACCCCCGTTTCTTTCCTGTTCATACCATATGATATCTGTCAAACAGATTTATATGGAACCTTATTCTAAATAAGTTTTGCACTGTGAATATATATCCTGTTTGAAGGAAATCATAGCTCAGAGCGACTCGTGATAAACCTTATCATGTCCAACAAAATTCGGTTTTAGTTCGGACACACCGTCTACTGACGTGTCTCGAGGAGAGTCCTCATATGAAAGAATATTGTACTCTTTCATTTATGTATGAAACTTAATGCTTAAGTATTTTCATTACGGTCTTACCACGCGATGGTATAATACTATAGTCGATCTGTTGTATACTTCGTGTCGAAACTCAAGTTTCGGATTTTATGTTCTTCAAAAAACACATAACCATAACGTGATGCCACATCCGTTAAGGTCACGAAATATTCATGTTCACATCTAGCCAAGCTAGATATGGGCCCACTTACTTCACCATGAATAGGGCTTACAGATCGGTGGCCTTTACACTATTACCTAGTAAATAGTATTTTAGGTACTTTACCTAGTAAACTAGAATCGTAGACCTTATTTGATTAGTCAAATCAGTCCTAGTACCCACTCTTCAAAAGTGTGGATATACGAGTCTCGTTTAATTGTGTCCCAGACAACAATGCCACAAATAAGTCTCTATTGATCAAATCAATATGAGCTATTTATTTGTCATTTTATATGTTTGAGATTTTATTTATATTCAAAATATAATTCTGTTATTCACATCTAATGTTTTTATCTCGGTATCATATTTATTTTATGTACCACACTAAGTATTTAAAATCTAATTTCAATACTAGTAGTGAACATAACTTAGACAAATATATTTAAAGTCAGAGCCTCGCCCTTTCTTTAATTCCTTCGTGTCTTCCATATCCAAATGGTAGTCACTTCGGGATATGTCAATTATCATTTTCGATATTTCACAAACCTTTGGCCAAGCCTTGGGTTTTGGAATATTGAAACGATGTGCACCTTGTGCTACATGCCCAATTGCAAACTTTGACTTTTCTCCACTAGAATGGTCAAATCAATTCTCAAAGAATTATTAATTGCAATTTAATACTTTTAAATCTAAAGATAGATTTATTGTAAGTATATTAATTAAGCATTAAAGTCATCATCACATAAATCTTCCAAAGATTTTATGCTCTACTATTGCTTAATTTGGGCGTAACGTATAATAAGTTATTTTATCAATAAAGTAACCTATTATTTATTCCCAATTTGAAAATTAAATCATTTAAAATATTTTAATCCCAGATTATATTTTAAATATCCAACTTTTCAATTTCTTATCTTGATTACAATAGTCCAACTATTTAATCAACGATTAGTGGTACTATATATATTATAATGATTATAATAGTCCAACTATATAATCAAATATAATCCAAATTAATTAACCTCAATTACATTGATTACTATAATCCAATTATAAAATCAACTGTAAACTGAAATTAATTAATTCAAATATATTGATTAATATAATCCAATTATATAATCAAGTATAATACAGTCCAACTGTTTATTAAAACAACAATTTAAATATTAGTCCAACTAACATTTAATATTACGACGAAATAATTTAAATGAGCGCGTATGGTGAGTAATTGAACGAATTTGCAAATTCAATACTTGCCTCCCACTATTTTTCGTCGAGCCTCTAACCCTCTGTCGAGTACTCGGGAAACCGTGTTTCCTAGTGGGCTAGGATCCCGTTAAAGTATCATACAATCTTGACTTTGGTCAAACAAAATTGTATGATAATTAACAAGGTAGATGTCGAAGATCAATTGGATCCCATCCAACTCCTAGATCCAGTAGGTGGACATCCAAGTCCGAAACATATATCTAATATATGCCTATATATCGAATATATACCCTACCCTTTCCGTTTCTGAATCAACTAGGCCTTGGCTTTGGCACAATAACAAACCTAGTGATCCCAGTCAAGCGTGGACCCATTGACAGGGAAGCTTCGTAATCAAATGTCTATGGACAAGAAGTGGTCTTGACTTTGGCCAAAAACAAACCACAACTTGGACACGACACCGATATATAACAAAGCCTCGTGATTAAAGCACATCTTTGACTGACAAGAGCTTGACTTTGGTCCAAAACAACCCACCCCTGACAATCTCCGATCTTGAGCAAGAATCACTCAATGGAAGGAAATGACGCTTGATATTAACGAGGGTTTTTCGCGTGCAAATTGGCTACCAATTTAATTATCTTTGTTAAGGTCTCATCATCATACACCCTTAAACATGCATTCTAAATACATAATAAAGTGTATATGAAAATAAATAATAATGATATGCGGATGGATACTTACACATTGATCCTAGATCAAATCTCTCCCTTTCTCACTCAAGCAAACACTAGTATTACTTCTACCCGTACCTATACTTCTAAAGAACCTCATATACATAGAGGGGAATAGGTGAGAAGAGAATACAAGAGAACGAAGGTGAAAAGGCTGGACACGCAGGTCCAATTTAATAAATCAAATTTATTACAACAATTTCCAAAATTGCCCACCCATCTAATATCCATCCGATATACATTATTCATGCAACTCAACCACGTATTCACTCATATAAGCATGCTATCAATCAATCAATCAAATTAATTAATCTGATAATTAGTGATCATCCAATGTTCAAACAACGATTTGATTTTGTTCGAGTCAAACTCGTTTTTGCGAATAAGTACTTAAAGTACGAATTTTAGAATAAATTAAACTACACAATTAAATCCATTCAATTTGTATTTAATTCTAATTCACTATTTAATTTCATATTAAATATCACACACTTATTAATAAACCTTTCACTAATTAAATTCCAAATTTAATTGTTACGGTCTCAAAGCCCGATTAATATCCAATATTAATTTAATTAAAGTCTAATGGGCTTTTAATTAATTTCTTAAGGCGTGGTCTTATGGTCAACTCGGGTCAAACCCGCAACCAAAGTCCAATCCGGGATTTACCCCATAAGCCTTTAAATTAATTTTGGCCCATTAGGCCCAATTAAATTACAAAGGTCCATTAGTTGCATTTGGGCTTTATGGTTAAGGTTTTGAGCCCAATTGGATCCAATTCATTTGGCATAAACCCAACTTGATAAAATCAAGCCCAATAGGCCCAATTACAACATTAGAAGCCCAAATCCAATTTAAGGCCTCAAATAATTAAATTACATAAATCCAATTTAGCAATTTAATTACTTAAAGTGCATTACATGATTAATCAACTAAATCAACATTTCCAAAACACTAAATTAGTCCAATTAATCATACTCAATTTCATCATCACATGTCCAACACATTAAGATTAAAATCAAACTCATTACATGCTCACTTTGTTCTCGGCAATGGGTTAATTTCATGTTCGATTTGTTTTAATCTAATTAAACCCAATTCGACATTAAATCAATATACCCTAATGATTTTCAACACATCCAATGTTTCAAAAAATCAAAATTCACCAAGAACACAAAGGGGCATAACTCTCGGCCAAGATAAGATTTGGGCAAATTTGTTCCAAACAATATTTAATCAAATTGATCCAACCAATCATCAATTAAACATGTATTAAGCATACTTAATCATCCAATTTCATAATTGCATGCTCAAATCAATTTTAAATCCAATTTCAAGTTTCATGACATACTTTCAAAATTGGGGAAATTTGTTCCAAACAATATTTAATCAAATTGATCCAACCAATCATCAATTAAACATGTATTAAGCATACTTAATCATCCAATTTCATAATTGCATGCTCAAATCAATTTTACCCAATTTAAAGTTTCATGACATACTTGGCAATTTGGGGATTTTTCGTCCAAATCGAATTCAATCCAATTGATTCCGCAATTGACGTTAAATCATCATCCCGAATGATTTCCAACACTTCCAATTGTCAAAAATCAAAAATCCCAAGACAATTAAATCATTAAAGTTTTCGGCCAAGGTAGTAATTTGGGGAAAAAATGATCCAATCATATTTTCATCAAATTGACCTAATCAATCTTCAATTCAAACACAATTAAGCATACAATCCATCCAATTTAATTTATCATGCTCAAATTCAAGTTTGCCCAAATTTTAGCCCTAACATTTTTCATGCTTTTAACCTAAGCTCTTGATGCCATTGTTGGAGTTTCTAGAGGTCCCAAGATCAAAACTCAAGCATGAATCATAAGCGAATACAACGATTTAAGTGCGGAATACTTACATCGAGCGGTTGAGAGACGATTTGGCAACAAAAACGAACTGAAATTTTGCTCACTGCCCACTGCTCATGTACGCCCACTGCAGCAGTTTGTGCTTCTGTTTTGCTCCATTTTGATCAAGAAAAACGAGCTCCAAGCTTCATCAAAACGTTCCTTCCTTGCTCATGGGTATACTTCCCTTATCACCTTGGCATGATCCCGGAGTGTGCTAGCACTCTTGTTTTGCCACAAAACACACTTGCTTCCCTCCATTTCCTTTTGTTCTGTTCGGCAGTTCACTGCCCCTTGAAAACCAGAAATGGCGTGAGAGAAGAGAGGAGAAGAAGAGGAGAAAGTTTGCCTTTTCAATTTACTTGTTCTTTTGTTTTGTTTCAAAAACGTGAGAGAGAAATGAAAAGCAAAAATGAAATGATATCAAATACCAAAATGAATTTTTTAATCAAAAACCCTTCAAAAACGTTAAAGGTTTTTCCCTCCAAAAGAAAATTCATCATTTGCCATCATTATCTCACATTGAGAATAGAGACAATGTATCATCCCTTAAAGGTGACTAGATACATCCATCATCTATTCGTATCATGTAATGAGATATCGCGATGTGATTTGCGGATTCCACCCGTTTCAAAATACGAATGTGTCCGCAAACACTTTCGGGCTCGGTTTCGCTAATTCCGAATTAACGAATTTCCGTCGCGACGAGAACTAAATAATTACGCCTAGCGAAATCACTATTCACGTCGCTAACGAATTAATTCTAAATTAATTCGCTCGCCCGAATTAAAATCTAATTTTAATTCCGCGTCGAAATCTAATTTCGTTAATAATATATCGAAATAATTTTTATCGATTAATTCCAAATTAATCGATCTCTCTCTCTCTCTCCTAATAAGGCATTTTATCCAAGATAAAGTTTCTCCGCAATTAATCCAAGATTAATTCTCTCTCTCATCATATTAATCCCAGATTAATATAAGTGCGAGTCATACGTCATCGGTGAATCTTTGGGAAGCGACCCATGAGATCCGCGGATATGTTGGCAGTAAATACGGTCGTCGGAGTATCCGAATCACGTACGTACCAAGTACTACGTTCTACCGATTTACGAGACTAGGTTGGCTTCTAGCAAAACACCAAGTCTACCTAATTCTCCGGACATATTCTTATAAGAATATTTAAGATCTGTATCAAGCGTAGTATACAATTGTATTGTGCATATCGGCCCAGTATCGGATAGTCACGTGCTAGGCCTGGGGCTGGATAAGTGTCTGCCCCGTACGAAGCACATGTCGGATGTCTGGTAACTAGTCTCTATAATCGGATATACATGACCTTGTCATAATATCCCGATGGCCGCGCAGCACTTAAGAGCACTAATACCGTATTCTGCGTGACATCATCTCCATATGACTGGAGTGATACTTCCGTCTTGACATCACATCCAATACACTACGACTCTCTGATAAACCCAGAAGTGGTGTACTCAGAACCGTTTAAAGTCCCCTACCACCAAAACCAAAGTTTATCGATTATCGTAAGTATTAGCGATGCAAGTCTCAGGTTAAGACTATACACACCTACCTTGATTTCGGCCTCCCATAGACACATAGTCATAATACCAATGGGATTCCGAGGGGTCTATCCAGAGCGAAGCTGTTTCCCGTACCATCGGTGAAACACGACCTCCTATCGCACTTGCATAAGTATCCAATACTTATATATATGAGAACTATACCGTTGTGCCCTCACAACGCACACAAGTGCAATACTAGCCTATTCCGCATTATCGATGTCCAGTCTCGACAATACTACGGCTAGGGATATTTAATGATTAATCCTTCGTGGACTGATACTGTCTCATATCATCTCAATCCAGGAACTAATCATAGGGACCTCTCTTCATTTATATATCTATGGTGATCTAATCACAAATGATGAGAGTGCAATTTCCTTGTCACATAGTTAATTTGCTACAACAACACAATGATCTGTGCAAATAGTGACGCTATGGGTCATTTTGTCCAACATGAGGCCCCCGTTGTCGATTCCAGTTATTGCGATGCGTCCCAGGTTTGAGGCCCACTGCATCATTAGTTTTTGGGATGCGTCCCAGGGTCGAGGCCCACATTGTCAACGGTATTGGGATGCGGCCGAGGGTCGAGGACCCCGTTGTCGGTTGTAGTTATTATGATGCGTCCCAGGATCGAGGTCCACTGCATCATTAGTTTTTAGGATGCGTCCCAGGGTCGAGGCCCACTTTGTCAGCGGTATTGGGATGCGTTCCAGGGTCGAGGCCACCATTGTCGTTTGCAGTTATTGGGATGCGTCTCAGGTTCGAGGCCCACTTCATCATTAGTTTTTGGGATGCATCCCAGGGTCGAGGCCCACATTGTCAGCGGTATTGGGATGCGTCCCAGGGTCGAGGCCCCCGTTGTCGGTTGCAGTTATTATGATGCGTCCCAGGATCGAGGTCCACTACATCATTAGTTTTTGGGATGCGTCCCAGGGTGGAGGCCCACTTTGTCAGCGGTATTGGGATGCGTCCCAGGGTCGAGGCCCCCATTGTCGGTTGTAGTTATTGGGATGCGTCTCGGGATCAAGGTCCACTGCATCATCAACTCAGTTCGAAGCAGCAGGCAAGTCAGGTGGCAGCTGGCGAGCCAGGTAAGTAAAAATGCATTGCATAACTTTGATAGGATTGTCATTGTCACACACTGCACAAGTCCCATCAAAGTGGAGGCCACTGTAGGCACTGCATTTTTTGCATAAGACCCGATGATGAGTCTCGTATGGAGACACTATCTTTTAAGTCGCGGGAGTAGTAGGAAACGTATGCCGGAATGGCAAATTCTGAAATTAATAGCTCGTCAATTTTTAACTCGCTGGTGTCCGCAGATTCGCTCAGTCGATTCTTGTTTTAAAAAAATTAAACATCTTGGCCCAGAATCCATGCACCCATCCAAAACCTTAACCGTAGCTCACCACTATATAAGGACCCCTAAACTAAACCTACTTTTTTGGCTTCAGCCCAATGGAGCTCACTTCCCACTCCCCACAACTTTCCCTCTTCTCTCTCAAAAAAAAAACCCTAAGCCTCTCTCTTCTCTCTCCCTCCTCACTCCTGACACTGCAAAGAAAACAAAAGATAAACCCTAGACCAGCCAAAAACACTCGGCCTTCCTCCACACTTCACGCAAGCCTGGCCTCTCCCTCTCTTTCAGCCGAAACCAGAAACAAACAATAAACCCTTGATGTAGCAAACCCTACTAAGACCACTGACTGCCCCTCACACAGAAAAACCTTCGACACTCAGAGCCCTTCTTGGCAGCAACAAGCACAAACAAACCACCCTTCACTGCCACAAACGAAACCCTAAAACGCACACAAGCAGCCCTTAACGCCATAACCCCCCTGCCAGCCTGCCAATGAGGAAAACAAAAGAACAAATCCCTTAGATAGACTCTCACCTCAAGACTCAGGAACCTCGGCCTGCCTCCCATCCCTCTGGTCTCTATGGTCTCTATCATCCTATCAAAACCAGCCCCCACCAATTCCGATTCATGCCAAAATAAAAGGAATGAAACCCTAAGGCTCATGATCCCTCTCTCTATTATCTATCAAACTCACGCCAAAACGAAGAAAATGAGAATGAAACCCTAAGCCTCATGATCCTTCTCTCTCTAACGCCTCTCTCCTCTCTTTCCGTCTCTCTCTAAAAACTGTGAAGAAAATAAACCCTGAACCACACGTAATACCTCACCAGCCCTCACTGACGGCAAACCTTAGTTCTCTCTTAACAACGCAAGCCAACTCACCTCTCTCATCAACCCTAAATTAACAAAGATACAGCCCACTCAAAAAACCACGAGGGTTCTTCCTTACACTACCCAAAACCTCACTCAAGATTGCACAATCGGTAAGAAGCTCGGGCAAGGACAACTTGGGACCACATATCTATGTACCCAAAAGAGCACAGGCCATAACTACGCCTGTAAGACAATCCCAAATCGGAAGCTTATATGCCAAGAGGACTACGACGATGTTTGGAGAGAAATCTAGATAATGCATCATCTGTCAGAGCAGGAGCACGTGGTGATGATCCATGGCACGTATGAGGATAGATCTTGTGTGCATATTGTGATGGAGCTCTGTGAGGGATAAAGTCCTTATTATGTCGCACCAGAGGTTTTACGCAAGCATTATGGACCTGATGCTGATGTTTGGAGTGCTGGTGTTATTTTGTCTATCTTGTTAAGTGGGGTTCCACCTCTTTGGGCAGAAACTGAAATCGGGATCTTCCGACAGATTTTAGAAGGAAAAATAGATTTTGTCTCTGAACCATGGCCTAGTATTTCAGAAAGTGCCGTGGATCTGATAAGAAAAATTCTTGATCAAAATCCAAAGAGAAGGCTAAGTGCACTTGAAGTCCTCTGCCACCCATGGATTATAGATGACAAAGTTTCCCCAGACAAACCTCTTGATTCAGCAGTCTTGTCACGCTTGAAGCATTTCTCTACAATGAATAAGCTAAAGAAAATAGATTTGCGTGTCATTGCTGAGAGGCTTAATGAAGAAGAAATTGGAGGTCTGAATGAGTTGTTCAAAATGATAGACACAGACAACAGTGGAATAATAACATTTGATAAATTAAAAGATGGCCCGAAGCGAGTGAAAATAGAGAAAACAGCGAACCAGTGAAAACAACGGAAATGCAACCCTTCCGGCGACGTCCCAACGCACTCCCGAGAAGCGACTTAAAAGGTAAGACCTGAGGGCACCCTTTGTTATATTTTTATTTTGTCGTCCTGGAAACAGCCTGCTTGGTTGGACGTTGAATACGTCCAACCAGGTATGCAAAGTCCTATATTGAAAACGGCCAAATTCTTTGGTTACATATTTATTATTCCGCATTTATTTTGTAGTATTAGCCTTTTATTATTTCATATTTAATTTATGTTTATTGTTGTTTTATTGTTCCGTATTTTTGTTTTGTGTTATTTATATTCCTTGTTATTTCGCACATTGTCTCTTCGGTTATTTATTGTCATATGCATTACCATATTTCATGTATGTCAAATTGGGTTAATGATTGCATTATGTTGATGCTTGCGTGTTATCCCTTGTGGTATATATGATGGAAACCCAGACGTAAATTCTGTAGCCGAATCCGAATGGACGGTAATGCGGTATGTACTTGGGATACAACTCCACGTACCACTCGGGAAATACTCACATAAGCCTGATCAACTTCCTTTTATTTGCTATCTATTCATTGACGTTTTTGCCTTTGATTATTTATTATTTTCATTTCCGCATCTTGTATTCTTTAATGTAACATGCTTCCATTATTTCCATTAATGTTTATGGGTATGCAAACTTGTATGTCATTTGAATTATTTTGCATGTACTGCATAAGACTTGGTTATACTATTGCACAAATTATTTCATTACAAATGGCATAAGTAAGGGACCATTCCGAACCCAACGGTTTGAGGTCTTCCCTTGCGAGTGGTGAGTGCGACCTTAAATCACATTTTCCCGGTTCACCGGGGGGTGACTCCATGTTATTTCTCCGGTTTAGTTCCCCTCGGACAATTTCGTACTCCCAACTAGGCCGCGATCCTAGAACAGCGTCATCAACATCTGTGTCCTACAGTGCTCACTCCCTGAAATTGGACTCCTTTTTCCGTCACTATGTGATGTGGCATTCCGTATCGACATACTATATTACGGGCTATGAAATAGTCCCAATAGTTACACATATTATTGTCCTCAAAGAATGCCCAGTAATGAAACCAGAGAACCTTCAAAACACTCAATGTAACTCAAATCCAAGTCTTTGAATAAATCATCTAAGCCAAACTCACAGTGTGTGTGTGCGCAAAGGTTCATTTACACCTTGATTCCTAGGTAAGCCAACTCAATGATTTCGTTTCAAAAATAGGGATCGATGGGTCAAACCAACCTAGATATCTCAATTATGCTATGCAATTGCTTTTCTGTGCTCAATATGATATGATTTTTTTCTTTTGTCTTTTTTTTTTCAACACACCTACCCTTTAAGGTAGCATTTCTCCTCATGGTGGTCCTAATACTCGCCCATGGGTAGCTTCACACTTATCGGTTATAAGTGGTTTAATTAATTTTTTTCTTTAGAGACTTTTCTTTTATTTTCAACCATACCACACATCATAACACAAGCAAATCAGGATAGACATCTAAGCAAACAATAATTCATCGACCTGCAATTTCTTCAACTAGTCATCTTGCCAACTACTCAGGTTTTCACTGTTAAAAACCTATAATTAAGTGCTTACGAGTCTAACATAGATCAACTACTCAAAGTATCAGATAAAAGTACATCAAGAACTTATTGTTTCTAAGATTTCACCCTAAAGAAAATAATTTCATCATTGGACTTATGCTTAACTATTAAGGACTAAAAACAAACAATTTTTTTTGGCTGAAGGCCCCCTAATGGTCATTTTATTATGGCTGTAAAATTTTCTTTTTCTTTTCTTTTTCATCTTCACTGCTGCTGTCCCATATCCCCATGCAGGAAGCTTGGTGGTTGAGAGTTTGTAGGACAAAGCTTTTAGGCAGGCCGGAGTTGATCATGTAGGTAGGTGGTGGAACGGAGTGGTAGTTGGGTAGAGGATTTCTGTGTGTGTTGGGTTATTCTTTTTATGGGTCGGGTATCTTATGGGTGTCAATGAGGTTTTGGATCTTATGCCTCAGGCGGGCGCAGTTGTCAGTTTCGTGGCCTTTTTCCTTATGGAAGCGAAAATATAGGTTTAGGTTGAAGTAATGTGGCACATGGTTTGGAAATGGTCTAGGTTCTAAAGGTTTTAGGAGTCCTTGCCTCTTCAGCTTTTAAAATACCTTTGACAAAGGTCTACCAAAATTGGAGAATCACATGTTTCTGATGGCAGCGACCTCAGCAGGAGCGGGCTGATCCCTGAACGTCCCCCAATGGTCTTTTTATTCTAACCATAAAAATTTCTGTTCTCGGCTTCCTCTTCCTCGATATTCATGACAGTTTCTCTTAACTGTCGAAAGTCACTAATCATGGAGGTCATCCTCCTCAGCTTGTTATAAATGGAGGGTTTAATGCCATTAATTATCATCTTAATCCGGTCCTTCTCCGAGGGCCGTGTCTGTATCTTCAAGAGCTGGCTTCTCCAGCGATGCACATACTCTTTGAAGGTCTCTTCTGGCTTCTGCTTGGTGTTTTCTAGGTCACGGAGTGACAAGTCTATCTCCAGGTCCATGACATATTGGTTCAGAAAAGCCTCCGCTAGTGCCCTCCAGTCATCATTGACCTTTCTCTCCAGGCCATGATACCATACTACGGGCGCCCCCTTCAATGATATCTCAAACATCTTCTGCACCTGGCACTTTGATAATCCCACTGAACTCATCACTGAAATATATTATCAGAGATGGACCCTAGGATCTCCGTTTCCATTGAACTTGGCTATGTCAGGCATCTTAAACTGGGGAGACAGCTGTTCTTCGAAAATCATCGCATCATAGTCTAATAGATCTTCATGTTTTCCCTTCATTTTGCGGGTAACTGACTCTACTTGTTCTATGAGTTTTTGTTACTCTACCTGAGGCTCGGTTATCCTTCCCGTGACATATTCAGTCATGTCATCATCAAAAATAGGGATTTCCTCGCTCATCCTATTCGGGGGTGCCTCACGCCTTCCATTGTCATTATTTTATGTTCCCACTGTGCGGGGTACTGCCAGACTGGCCATAGCGTTGGTCAAAGCTTGTAGTTGCTCGGTAATTTTGGTGATGTTGGTTTCCAGTTGATCCATGCGGGAACCTTCACTGCCTGACGCGTCCATGCTTGCTAACCTTTTTCTTGACAAGTTTTCATTCTTCTCTAACCCAACAGATACTATGATGGCTTTTAAGTCTAGGGGTTAGCATGATGCGTGTATGCATGAGATGCATGAGATGTATGTGGTTATCAAAACGACATATATCCTTCCGATCTTATTCCTCCCACACCCATGGTAAGTCCATTTCTGTCATAGGTATGGCTAATTTTATGCACCAATGTGGGGTACACAAAATCGTTCTCTCCTACACTACATGGGTGAACCTTGGCTACCTTAGTCCTTTTTCATCAGTAACAGACAAAGACCGCCTATTTACAATATTGACTAAGCCTATTATGGGGATTGTTCCATTGTCTAGAAACGATGAATTGGTCCCTCGGTAATCACGGTTGTGGCGGGGACAGACTTGGAGATATCCAAAAGTATACAAATATGCCATAACAAGGCGTACCCTTCCTGGATGAAAGCCAATGCAGATATTGGACTCATGCATCTGGCATATTCAGATCATGTTTGGACCTTCTAAGCCCATCAAGGTTTTCATACAAGTTGGCCCTTTATCATTTTAAAGCATTCAATCAGATGATTGCGTGGTGTAAACTTGTCCCAATTGAAAAGGCCCAACATGTTTACATGTTTACGATAAGGTGGCTAAATAACTTCAAATGATAGGGGGCCCAAACACAAGGTGGCCCATCATCATTCTGAAAACTTTTGGCCCAATCATCATAAGATACTAACTCGTCCCAGTTTAAGTGGCCCAACAAGTTTGTATCATATGACGAGAAGCCCAAATGGATCCAAATGCTAATGGTCCCAAACACAAGCATGTGGGGTAGCTTCTATAGGACATATAACTATGGTTCGTATGTGGGCTTACAAGGGTATAGATAAGGCTCTCGTCGGTGAAAGGTTGCTCACAACTAGGTCTCCCCACTAAAGGGTTCGACCGACCAAGTGAGCGCATATTTTTTATACCCTAGGGTACGTGCCAATGAGTGATGGTTATCATCACATAACGATTCATCGCCTTGAGTGAAAGCGACTTCATGATACATGAGGCCATCAGGGTAAGAAGGGTATGCAAAATATATGAGACTTGAGTAACCAAACCAAAAGCCACGGACACTACAAGGCATTGTTTCGGGGCTGATTCTTTATCCCCAGTGGAGTCGCCATCTGTAGGAGCGAAGCGGGGTTTACCGATATGCCTATGATGCTCGGCGACCATGACACTGTTGGGCTCGTAGCCCATAGAGATTACGAAGTAGCCCGTTGGGGAATAAACCAGAGAATAAAGGAGTCGCCACCCAGTGTGAACTGGGAAAAGATTTAAGGCCGCACTCTACCCTCAAAAGGGAAGACCTCAAACCGTTGGGTTCGGAACTGAGTTGAGAATGTATGAAGGGGGGTTAATCACGCATGTATGAATATTTCCCGAGTGGCACGTGGAGTTGTATCCTAAGTAAAAACCACACTACCGTCCATTCGGATTCGGTTACGAAATTTACGTCTGGGTTTTCATCCGATATACCGCAAGGGATAATGACACACATAAACATTAATGCAATATAAATAAAAAATAGACATGAAAAAATATAATAATGCATATGCGGATAATAAAATAACAATAAATAGATAAAAAGCTAAATAACAAACTAAATGCAGAATAATAAAATAACGATGAAAGTGAATAAATAAACAAAAAAAAGGATAAATAACGCTAAATAGATAAAAAAATTAAATAATAAAATGCCGAAAAAATAATGTGACCAGAAATTTAGCCATCTTTGATGTAGGACTTCGCATACCCGGCTGAACATATTTCACGTCCAGCCAGGCATGCAGCCTCCAGAACTATGAAAATAAATGTGGTAAGGGTGCCCTCAAGACTTACCTTTTAAGTTGCTTTCTCGGAGGTGCGTTAGGCCGTCGCCGGAAGGATTGAAGCTTGGTTTCAAGGTTTTTGTTTTCTGGTTCACTGGTTTGCTGTTTCTACATGCTGTTTTATTATTTTGCTATTGCTGTTTTTCTATTTCTGGGTGCTGTTTTGTTGTTTTCTGGTTGCTATTTTCTTGTTGCTATTTCTTATTGTTTTTGGCTGTTCTTGGGTTGCCATTTTTTGCTGTTGTTTTGGTGATTTTTGGCTGATGTTTTGGTTATTTTTGGGTTGTTATTTTTTGCTACTATTTTTGGTGTTTTGGGGCTGCTATTTTGGTTGTTTTGGCTGCTGTTTTGGGGCTACATTTTTGGTTGTTTTGGCTGTTGTTTTGGTTACTATTTTGGCTGTTGTTTTTGGTGTTTTGGGGCTGCTGTTTTGGTTGTTTTGGCTGATATTTTGGCAGTTTCTCATGCTGTTTTTGGTTCTGGTTTCATAGTTTTTTCAGGTTTGTTGGTTGTTTTATTCGGTTGTTGGGTTGGGTGATTGGTTTCGGTGATATGGATGTTTTTTGTGTGTTGTTATTTCGGTCAAAGAAGAAGAATGGGTCTTTAGGGTTTTTTTTTTTGTTGGTGGTTCATATCAAAGAAGAAGAAGAAGAAGTAGGTTTTTCTTTCAAGGTTCACGTCCCAAGCCTCATTTCTATTTTGGTGATTGCTCCTTTTTATAATGACAAGGGATTTCAAAATCATGGAAATAAATCATGTAAATTTGGGAAATTTATTTTGGGAAGAAATCTTATAAATTTGGTGAGGATGAGATCCCAAAATCTCGCAAAATTGGAAAGTGTTGATGAAGGGATTTGAGCATGTGGAATGCATGGGATTATATAGCTTGTTAAATTGGAAGGTGTTGATGAGGAGATTTTAGCATGTGGAATGCATGATATTTCACATCTTGTTAAATTGGAAAGTGTTGATGAGGAGATTTGAGAATGTGGAATGCATGGGATTTTATTTTTTGGGAAGGTTTGGGCGTGCATGGGAGGTCATGGGCCGGTTGCAGGTGTTTGGGGTTTGTCCGAGGTTAAGGTTTGGAACAGTGGTTGAGCGAATCCAAGGCTGGCTAGTGAGTCTTAATCCGATGAGGTGTTAATTTTGGAGGTTTTCCTTCATTCCGGCATTCATTTTTCGCAATTTCCGTAACTTTTCAGGTAGTGCCTCCATACGAGGTTCATCATCGGGCTTATGCAAAAATGCAGTGTCTACACACCGCCATATACTAAGTGCATATTCCTCTCAGCCATGACTCTACCTAATTCTTTTAATGCCTCAACAAATTCTGGTTTAGATCCAAAACTAGTCCCACATAACACACAGATTTTAACGACTCGTCTTCTTAAAGTTGCTTCCATATATTTTTTTTACTCCCTAATCTGGATGTGTTGAAGAGAGAAATGACAAGGTGAATTTATGAATCCTGAAAAAAGTGAGTAATAATTGTACTAGTACCTGCCAAATGATAATTATTAGAGGAACAATAAAATATATCGTGAAAGTCAAAAAATCTGGATCTTGTCGGCGAAAATAAAAGGAATCAAAATAAAGCAAATCATAATTATTATGTAAAGACAACAATAAGTACATGTAGTAATGGCTTGAATGACCTCTATGGGTCAGGGACAAGCTTCCCATCCAATTTTCTTATAAATTGACGAACAATGTCTTTTAAAGTCAGATTCCCGAGATTCAATTGTTTTCTTTCTCTTCGAAACTGTGTATGTAAATTATGAATTACGTGATAGACATATCCACTGGGATACATCTCAAGAGTCGATGATATATCATCTAAAGACTCCATATTCATGCCATCCCTAATGAATTTTATTTTATCTTCGTGATTATCAGACACCATTCCTAAAGAACGACAACGAGTATTGCATGTACAACATGCATATTTATAACAAACACCTAATCGTTTAGCTCGTCTTTTCTTAGCATAGGTGTTTTTTCCTAAACCAGGCAGAAATGAAATGAAAGAGTCAGATGACTCACCTTCCAAGCGTACTCGTGCCTCGATTATCCAACGAATATCAGTAGAAATACCTTTGATCATCAGAAGTCACATTCTTTCAATGCGTGCTTTGTAGACTTTCATTAGAGAGTTTTGAGGGAGAGGAGGAAAATGCTTGTGAAGTTTTGCGAGAACCTCTTCCATCTCGTCTGTGACTTTTCCTACAAAAATTAAACACACAAAAATAAAATCTCAATATATACACAAATTGCATGGGTTGTCTCCCTGCTAGCGCTAATTTTAACATCGTCAGCTAGACATGACTGCCTAAATATTAGGCTAGATCGGCAATTGTGAGACTCTTTTTTTGACGCTTGATGGATTTTCCCTAGTAGTGTTTGACATGTTAGCTATTGACTTTGAATGTATCGTTTGAGTTCGGGTCATGTAGCTCAACGGATCGGTAGGGTAACACTTAGGTGATCACAAATGAAACTGACTACCGTGATTTTCGCTTGCCAGGGAAAAGTTTCAACCTTGAATTGTATAACAACACTTGCTGCCTTGGTTCTAGTTGTTTGCGCACTATTTTCTGATCATGCCACTTCTTGGTCTTTTCTTTGTACAATTTGGCATTCTCATAAGTATGGATGCATAAGTCCACTAATTCATTCAATTGTAAGAGCCGTTTCTCCCCCGCTGCTTGCTAATCAAAATTCAGCTTTGTCAATGCCTAATACGCTTTATGTTCGAGCTCCACAGGGAAATGGCATACCTTTCCAAACACTATTCGGTATGGGAATATTCCAATGGGTGCCTTGAAAGCTGTCCAGCAGGCCTATAATGCATCATCCAATTTTCTGGACCAATCCTTCCTCGTTGAACAAATAGTTCTCTCTAGGATTCTTTTGATTTCTTTGTTGGAAATTTCAACCTGACCACTAGACTGCGGATGGTAAGCAGTGGCAACTTTTTGAGTAACTCCGTATTTGGCTAGAAGTACATCGAAGTATCTTCCACATAAGTGTGTGCCACCATCATTGATGATCGCTCGAGGTGTTCCGAAGCGAGTGAAAATATTATTTTTGAGGAATTTTAAAACCATTTTGGAATCATTCGATGGTAGTGCTGTTACTTCAACCCATTTGGAGAAGTAGTCTACTTTAACCAGAATATACAAGTTTCAATATGATGGGATAAAGGGTCCCACAAAGGCAGTCTCCATACATCAAATATCTACACTTCAAGAATGCTTTGAAGAGGTCCTTCATTTCTCCTCGAAATATTTCCCGTTCTCTGGCACATGTCACATTGAAGAACGAATAAGTGAGCATCTTTAAACAATGTGGGCCAGAACAAACCTGATTGCAGCACTTTGGCCGCGGTTTTATCTCTGTAGAAGTGTCTGTCGTATGGTGATGAATGACAATGCTGCAGGACACTATTGATCTCCTCATATGGTACACAACACCTTAATAACTGATCAACACAATGTTTGAATAGGTACGGCTCATCCCAGACATAATATTTGACTTATTTGAAGAACTTCTTTCTTTGCTGATGTGTCCATTCCAACGGCCATTTCCCCGATACTATATAGTTTACATAGTCAGCATTCCATGGGACTTCATACTACTTGATGGAAAACAACTGTTCATCTGGAAAAGTTTCATTAATTATCAGTTCATTGCTAGTTGTACCTCTATTTTTGAGCCTCGACAAGTGGTCTGCAACTTGATTTTATGTCCCCTTCCTATCTCGGATCTCCACGTTAAAATCTTGCAATAAAAGCACCCATCGATCAATCTGAGCTTTGCATCTTTCTTCGCGATCAGGTATTTGATTGCTGAATGATCTATGTAGACCACCACCTTGGGACCCAGTAAATAAGAGCAGAATTTATCAAAAGCAAACACAGCTGCGAGCAACTCCTTTTCAATTGTTGTGTAGTTGAGTTGTGTTTCATTCAAAGTTTTGCTGGCGCAGTAAATGGTGTGAAAAACTTTCGCCTTTTGTTGTCCCAAAACTGCTCCTACTACAAATCACTGGCATCACACATCACTTCAAATGGGATCGTCCAATCTGGTGCTACTATGATAGAGCAGAGACCAACTTCTGTTTCAAGATCTCGAAAGCATGGTGGAATTCCTTGGTGTAGTAAAAAGGCACGTCTTTCTCCAGCAAATTGCATAATGGTTTAGAAATCTTTGAGAAGTCTTTGATGAATCTCCTGTAAAATCCTACATGCCCAAGAAAACTTCGAATCCCTTTGACTGATGATGGTGGAGGTAGTTTCTCTATCGTCTCAATCTTTGCTTTGTCTACCTCGATTCCCTTCTATGAGATCCGATGTCCTAGGACAATGCCTTCCTGCACCATGAAGTGGCATTTCTCCCAGTTCAGTACCAGATTAGTATCTTCATATCTTTGTAATTGTTCCAGATTTCGCAAGCAGTGGTCGAACGAGTTTCCAAATACTGAAAAGTCATCAATGAAGACTTCCATGATTTTTTCTTTCATGTCTGAAAAGATGGCCATCATGCAACGTTGAAATGTGGCAGGAGCATTACAATGTCCAAATGGCATCCTGCGGAATGCAAAAGTACCATACATGCGTGTGAAAGTGGTTTTCTCTTGATCTTCCGGGGCGGTGGCAATCTGATTGTACCTTGAGTATCCATCCAAAAAGCAGTAGAAATCATGCCCCGCCAATCTGTCTAGCATCTGGTCAATGAATGGTAGCGGGAAATGATCCTTCCGTGTGGCTTTATTGAGCTTCTTGTAGTCTATGCACACTATCCATCCAGTCATTGTCCTTGTTAGAATTAGCTCATTCTTTTCATTTGTAACTACAATCATTCTTCCTTTCTTGGGTACACATTGCATATGACTCACCCAAAAACTGTCAGAGATGGGGTAGATGATGCCTGAATCCAACCATTTGATGATTGCTTTCTTTACTATTTCCTTAATGATTAAATTCAGCCATCATTGATGCTCCACTGTGGCTTTGTACTCGTCGTTCATCAGAATTTTATAAATGCAAAATGATGGACTGATGCCTCGAATGTCCGCTATAGTCCTGCCAATAACTCTTTTATGCTCACGTAACACTCTCAATAACTTATCTTCCTGCACCCATGTTGGCAATGAAGAAATAATCATAGTTAAATCAGAAGAGTTTTCCAAGTATGCATAATTGAGATGGCTTGGAAGTGTCTTTAGTTCCAGCTGTAGTGGTTCTTCAATCGAGGGCTTGATTCGCTCTTTTTTCGGTAGTTCCAAGCTTTCCACATGTGTTGTCGATCTGAAGCGAGAGGCTCCATCACGATAGTTGATGCATTCCAGAATATCATTATCTAATTCTCTGTTAGTCATGTTGGTGATGCATGCTTCAAGTTTTTCAGTGAAAAGTTGCATTGCATCTGTGTTCTGGATGATACTATCTATTACATCAAGTCCGAAACATTCCTCCTCATTTTCGCCATTTGGAAATTTCATGGATTTGAAAACATTGAATGTTACTTTTCGGTCCTGCACCCTCATGGTTAGTTCACTTTTTTTTACATCAATGATGGTTCGACATGTAGCCAAGAATGGTCTCCCAAGGATGATGGGTACGTCTTTGTCTTCCTCCATGTCAAGGACAATGAAATCTGCTGGGAAAATGAATTTTTCGACTTTGACAAGTACATCTTCCACTACCTCTCTTGGAAATATGAGTGATCTGTCAGCAAGTTGCAGAGTGACTGAGGTGGGCTTTGCTTCTCCAAGCTACAGTTCCTTGTAAATATACAAAGACATCAAGTTAATACTGTTAGACATTATGTCCCATAGCGTCACTGTTTGTAAATGATATTGTATTATTGTACAAAATTAACTATGTGATAATAAAATTGCCTTTTGCCGTTTTGTAATATTATTTACTTTGACTTATAAATGGCGAAAGTCCATATGATTAGTACCTGGACTGAGAATGATATGAGACAGTATCAGTCCCCAAAGGTTTAATCATTAAATATCCCTAGTCGTAGTATTATCGAGACTGGACATCGATAATGCGGAATAGACTAGTATTGCGCTTGTGCACGTTGTGAGGGCACAACGGCATAGTTCTCATATATTTAAGTATTGGATACTTATGCAAGTGCGATAGGAGGTTGTGTTTTACCGATGGTACGGAAAACAGCTTCGCTCTGGATAGACCCCGCGGAATCCCATTGGTAGTATGTGTACGTGTCTATGGGAGGCCGCATCAGGGTAGGTGTATATGGTCTTAACCTGAGACTTACATCGCTAGTACTTGCGACAATCGGTAAACTTTGGTTTTGGTGGTTGGGGACCTTAACCGGTTCTGTGTACACCTCTTCTGGGTTTATCGAGAATCGTAGTGTACTGGATGTGATGTCAAGATGGAAGTATCGCTTCAGACATATGGAGGTGATGATCACGCAGGACACAGAACTAGCACTCTATAAAAGGTTGCAACCGTCGGGACAATATGACCAGGTCAGGATTGTCCGATTTAAAGAGACTAGTTGCTTGATGTCCGATATATGTTTCGTACGGGGCAGACACATCTCCAGCCCCAGGCCTAGCATGTGATCATCCGATACTGGATCGATGTACGCAATACTACGGTATACTACGCCTGATACAGATCTTATATTCCTATAAGAATATTTCTGGAGAATTGGGTAGGCATGGCGCTTTGCTAGAAGCCAACCTTGTCTTGTAAATCGGTAAAGACGTAGTACGAGGTACGTACGTGTTCGGATTATCCGACGACCGTATTTACTGCCAAAATATCCGGAGATCTCTTGGGTCGCTTCCTGAAGATTCACCTATGATATTTGATTCGGACTTAATTAATCTTGGATTAATTGCGGAGAAACTTTATCTTGGATAAAGTGCCTTATTTAGAGAGAGAGAACGATTAATTTGGAATTAATCAGTAAGATTATTATATTCGATATAATAATTGAAATTGATTTCGACGCGAAATTAAAATTAGATTTTTAATTCGGGCATACGAGTTAATTAGAATTAATTCGTAAGCGACGTAAATAATAATTTCGCTAGGAGCGATATTTATTTAAATCCGATTTAATTAACGTCGCGACGCTAGTTCGGTATTTCGGAAATATCGAACCCGAACGCGTGAGTGGACGTGGGCCCACTTTCATTGGGAAACGTGTGGGGCCCACATGACACTTGTCATTATATGCATTATTTTATTGATAAGGCATTGCATGTTAATAGTGTACAAAACACTCTAAGGCATTGCATGGTGATAGTGTGCATTTCACTCAAAGGCTTTGCATGGAGTTTGAGTGTTTGACACTCTAAGCCATTGCATGGTTTATGTCATAGATTTATTATTAATTTAATAAATTATAACATAAATATAAATTGATTTTTGGTAATACAAAGATTAATTAATCAAGACTTTACACCAAAAATCTCTCTTCTCTCTCAAATTGCCGTGAACTCCATTGACAAGGGCAAGGAAGATTTGATCTTCCATTTCTCCATTTTTGCTAGCACAAGCAAGGGATCAAAAGAGGTGATAGGGAAACCATCAAAGAGCTTGGAATACAAAAGCTTGGAGCTTCAAGTCTTCTTCCTCCTCTTGGCCGAATCTTCCACAACTTGGAGCTTCTACCATTTGATCATCTTCTTCATCACAAGGCATTGTAAGTATGATTCCGCCATACTTCATGTTTAAATATATATTCTTTATAGTATTTCACATGCTTAATCTTTGTTTGGGACATATTATAGAAACCAACAATGGTATCATTGAGCTAGGTTTAAGCATGAAATACTTTAGGTTAAAATTTGGGTAATATTGATTGAAGCATGTTCTTGTGAAATTTGATGAATGAGTATGCTTATATGTATGTTAAATGACATTATATGAATCAATTTTATGAAAAATGCATTGGATGATTTTTCCCCAAAAATTTACCTTGGCCGAATGGGTGTGATAAATTGATTGAAGCATGTTCTTGTGAAATTTGATGAATAAGTATGCTTGCATGTATATAGAATGATATACATGGAATCAATTTTATGAAAAATGCATTGGATGATTTTTCCCCAATATCCTCACCTTGGCCGAATGGCATGATGAAATTGATATAAGCATGTTCTTATGAAATTTGATTAATAAGTATGCTTGCATGTGTATAACATGATGTTATATGGAATCAATTTCATGAAAAATGCATTGGATGATTTTTCCCCAAATCCATGCCTTGGCCGAATGTGTTGCTACTTGGAGTGGATTGAAATTTTTGTGTTTAAGATCATTGGATGACTTAGAACGTGTACGGCACGTAGATTAGTAATTCAATCGGATTGAAAAACAAATCGACAAAAAAACTCACCTTGGCCGAATGTACAAAGACATGTAAAGGAGTTGATTTTTTGTTAAAATTAATGTTGGACATTTATTTTGAACAATAAATGATTAATAAATTAAATGGGTATTTTTTGAAATATTTGGTTTAATATATTAATCTTGGTTTTACACTTTAATTAATTGGACTTTAATGTTTGGAATATTAAAATTTAATTAATGGGCTTAATTGGTGCATTGGGCTTTTAATATTGTATTTGGGCATAATGGGCTTGGTTGGACCAAGTAGATTTGGGCCAAATGGATTGGATCCAATTTGGGCCTAAATCACTCCATTAAGTCCAAATATAATATAATGGGCTTTAATAATTTAATTGGGCCTTATGGGCTTGAAATTGGTTTTATGGCACTTAAGGGTGATTCCTTATTTGGGCTTGGTAATTGGGTTTGACCCACATTGACCAAAGCCCAAGCCTTAATAAATCAATTGAAAGCCCATTTGACTTGAATTAAATTAAACTGGATGTTAGTTGGGCTTTGAGACCCAATAGAATTGGATTTAGAATCTAAGTCTTTAAAGCACATTAAAAGTGTAAACATTTAATTTGGAATTAAATAATTGAATTAGTATTGAATACGAATTAAATCAGATTTAATAAGTAGTTCGATATAATTCGCGAATTCGTACCTTGTGTACTTATTCTCAATCGAGTTGGACTCGCGCAAAATCAAACCGTTGTTTGAACATTGGATGATCACTTAAACAAAGACTAATTAATTGGATTAGATTGGTTGTAAAAGCATGTCTTGTTTGAATATATATGTATGTGATGAATGAATAGTGTATATCGGATGGATATTAGAAGGGAAAGGGTAATTTTAGAAATTATTGTAAATTTGGAATTTATAAATTGGACCTGCGTGTCCAGCCTTATCTCTTTATCTCTTTGTATTCTCTTCTCACCTAATTCCCCTCAATGTAAATGAGGTTTCTCTTATTGTATTATGTAATTGGGTAGAAGTAGAATAGTGCTAGCGGGGAGAGGAAAGTGGAGTGATTTGTTCTAGGAACAAGTTGTTTATATATCCATCCGCATATCACTATTAATTTACTTTACGCGCTTTATGATGTTTTAGAAGCATGCTTAAGGGTGTATGATGATGAGACCTAAAAAAGAAAAAAAATTGGTTGCCAATTACGCGAAAATCCCTCAATTTATATTAAGCGAATATCCTTCCATTGAATGGTTCTTGTTCAAGATCCGAAGTTGGCATTGGTTTGTTTTTGACCAAAGTCAAGACCTTTGTCAATCAAGGATGTACTTGAATCATGAGAGTTTTGTTGCATATCGGTGTCTTGTCCAAATCGTGATTTTTATTGGCCAAAGTCAAGATCACTTTTTGTCCAACGACATTGATTACGAAACTTTCCTCGTCAATGGGTCCCGCTTAACTGGAATCATTAGGTTTGTTTTTGGCCAAAGCCAAGGCCTAGTTGATTCGGAGGATAGGGTTAGGAAAATGTATTAGATACATTGACATTATACATATGTTTCGGACTTGGATGTCCACCTAACCGGATCTAGGAATTGGATGAGATCCAATTGATCATGGAGATCTACCTATGTTAAATAGCATACAATTTTTATTGGCCAAAGTCAAGTTTGTGTGTTATTTAACGGGATCCTAGCCCACTAGGAAATTCGATTTCCCGAGTTCTCTACAGAGGGTTAGAAACTTGAAGAAAATAGTGGGAGGCTATTATTGAATTTGCAATTTCATTCAGATATTTAGCCTTACGCGTCGTTCAAAATTATTTCGTCAATATTTTAAATAATTAGTTGGACTAATATATTGTTATTTTTATATGTAACAGTTTGACTGTACCCATAACATCGTTGACTTTATAGTTGGACTATAGTTGTCAAGATGACTGGCAAAGGTAATATCCGCGACATAATCATGGGCGATAATGTCTTCAAAGGGACAAACTTTGCCGACTGGGAAATGAACCTCAAGATAGTGCTTGGGGCTGAGAGGATACTGTATACTATTCAGAGACCTCTCCCGCCTAAACCCACTGAGCCACTGGAGCTAGAGTTATGGAAAACTCATAGTGATGATTGTGACCAAGCTCAGTCAGTTATGCTAGCTGCAATGACTCAGCATTTCAGACGCCAGAATAGGGACTTGGATCCCTATAACATGATGGCAAGATTGCGTGATCTTCACCGCACCAATAAGCGGATGAAGAGGTACGAGCTAGTAAGGAAACTCTTCCGCTCCCGGATGACAGACGGCGCATCAGTTGAAGCCCACGGGGCTCAAATGATTGCCGATATTGATGAGTTGGCCAATATGGGAATAGTCTTGGAGGCTGATCTGACTATAGATATGATCTTGCAGTCACTTCCTGATACTTGGAAACAAATCATAGTCAACTACAAGTTGATGGATACTGACGACACTCTTGGAGAGGTTGTTGTTGTCTGTGCTGAAGGAGTCCGAAAAGGAACTCCTAAAGGGGAGCAAGCGCGAGGCGCATTTTGCATTGACCTCTCATGCGCCAAAGGGTGGCCCCAAGGCAATTGGAGGTGCAAGGAAGAAGAAGTTCAAGAAGAAGGGTAAAGGCAAGTTGACAGTGGCTTCTAGGAAGCCAAAGGACAAATCTCGCGACATCTGCCTCAACTGCGGCAAGAGGGGTCACTGGAAACGTGACTGCCGAATGAGCATTGTGCAGAGGGAGGATATCAAGGCTGGCAAGGCCATTGCCTCTGGTATGTTTGTTATTGAGATAAATATGAATACTTCTAGTTTTAAAAATTGGATTTTTGATTCTGGTTGTGGTGCTCATATTTGTACTGATGTGCAGGATCTGCATGATAGCAGGGTGCTGGCATCAGGGGAGATGGATCTACGGGTCGGAAACGGAACACCAGTTGCTGTTTTGGCCGTAGGGACTTTTGTTTTAGTACTGCCCTCAGGGCATGAACTTAAACTTTTGAACTGTTATTTTGTGCCTAGTTTAACTAGGAATATTATATCTGTATCCTTGTTAACCCAGCAGGGTTACACTTTTGTATTCAGGAACACAGGGTGTTATTTTATAAAAATGATACAGAAATTTGCACAGCTGTTGCAAATAACGGTCTTTATATTTTGAATATAAATGAATCTCCTAAAATGACAAACAAAAGGCTCAAAAGGAGTAATCTAAAAGATGAAGCTTATATGTGGCATTGTCGTCTAGGACACATCAACAAGACTCGCATATCCACACTTTCAAAGAGTGGGTACTTGGACGAATTTGATCCCAATTCATATGACGTCTGCGAATCTTGTCTTTTAGGCAAAATGCCTAAATCACCTTTTAGCGGTAAAGGTGAACGTGCCACAGAACTGTTGGCTCTCGTTCATACTGACGTATGCGGGCCCATGTCTAGCCAGGCTAGAGGTGGATTTCACTACTTCGTAACCTTTACAGATGATGCATCTCGTTACGGTTATGTGTATCTTATGAGACACAAGTCGGAAACTTTTGAGAAATTCAAAGAGTTTCGACACGAAGTGGAGAAACAAACAGGGAAGAGTATTAAGACATTACGGTCAGACCGTGGTGGCGAATACTTTTATGAGTTTCAAGATTACTTGAAAGAATATGGTATTCTTTCACAGTGGACTCCTCCTGGAACACCGCAATTAAACGGTGTGTCCGAACGGAGAAACCGCACCTTGTTGGACATGGTAAGGTCAATGATGAGTCGCACTGAGCTACCAATATCCTTCTGGGGATGGGGATACGCATTAAACAGTGCTATACTTATTTTGAATAAGGTACCGTCGAAGTCTGTTGAACAGACTCCATATGAGATATGGACAGGAAGGAAACCAGGTTTCTCTTTCCTGAAGATTTGGGGATGCTGGGCATATGTTAAACGTTTGGAAGGTACCAAACTTGAACCCAAATCTGATAAATGCCTTTTCGTTGGATATCCTAGGGAAACCAAAGGATATTACTTCTATCACCCACAAGAGAACAAAGTATTTGTTGCTCTACAAGCATTTTTCCTTGAGAAGGATTTTATAAATGCAGTGGTAAGTGGGAGGAAAGTAGAACTCGATGAAGATCGTAGTGATACTGTTCCTGGCAATGAATCAACGACGGAACAAGAACAGACCGTCCGGGATGAGTCTGTACCACAAACTTCACATACACAAGGACCGCGTAGGTCGGAGAGAGTCAGAACAGTACCTGAGAGGTATGGGTTCCTGATCTCACCTCATATAGATATTAATCTTATTGAGGATAATGAGCCGGCTACGTATGAGGAAGCGATACAAAATATCGATTCCGCTTTATGGCAAGAAGCCATGAAGTCCGAGATGGATTCCATGTACGCCAACCAAGTTTGGACACTGGTTGATGCACCAGAAGGCGTAAAGCCTATTGGATGCAGATGGATCTTCAAGAAGAAGACCGACATGGATGGCAACGTACAAACGTACAAGGCTAGGCTTGTAGCGAAGGGGTATCGTCAACAATATGGTATTGATTATGACGAAACCTTCTCACCCGTTGCCATGATTAAATCCATTCGGATAATGCTTGCAATAGCTGCATATTTCGACTTCGAGATATGGCAGATGGACGTTAAAACCGCTTTCCTTAACGGAAACCTTTTGGAGGATGTTTATATGCAACAGCCTGACGGTTTTATCGTACCTAGACTTGCAAACAAGGTTTGCAAGTTAAATCGATCCATTTATGGATTGAAGCAAGCATCACGGTCATGGAATCAGCGTTTTGATGAGATCATAAAGGAATATGATTTCGTGCAAAACGCAGATGACCCTTGTGTATACAAGAAGGTTAGTGGGAGAGCACTTACTTTTATTGTCCTTTATGTCGACGACGTATTGCTTATAGGCAATGACATTCCCATGCTAACGTCGGTGAAAGCTTGGCTTTCATTAAAATTCTCCATGAAAGATCTGGGAGAAGCAGCCTTTATTCTTGGAATAAAGATCTACAGGGATAGATCTAGAAAGCTGCTTGGACTCTCCCAGAGTACATACATTGATAAAGTGTTGAAGAGATTCAACATGGAACAATCCAAGAGGGGATTGGTTCCAATGGTACGTGGTACCTCTCTGTCTAAGGACATGTGTCCTAAGACTCAGGAAGAGAGAGACCACATGAGTCGGATACCGTTCGCCTCGGCAGTCGGATCGATCATGTATGCCATGATATGTACACGACCTGATGTCTCATATGCTTTGAGCATGTGCAGTCGCTATCAGGCCGATCCAGGTGAAGGTCACTGGATAGCAGTTAAGAATATCCTTAAGTATCTTAAACGAACTAAGGATGCTTTCTTAATTTATGGAGGTGGAGAACTTGCGGTATCTGGGTATACCGATGCAAGTTTCCAAACCGACAAGGATGACTACAAGTCGCAATCCGGGTACATTTTTTGCTTGAATAACGGAGCAGTGAGCTGGAAATCTTCCAAGCAAGATACTGTTGCCGATTCAACAACAGAAGCGGAGTACATCGCTGCATCTGAAGCAGCAAAGGAGGCAGTTTGGATCCGAAAGTTCCTAATCGGATTAGGAGTAGTTCCGTTAGCAGCTGAGCCCGTTCCATTGTATTGTGACAATAACGGGGCTATAGCACAGGCTAAGGAACCAAGGTCTCATCAACGGTCCAAGCATGTTCTTCGACGTTATCATCTGATTCGGGAGATTATACATCGTGGCGATGTAAAAGTCGAGAAGGTCACATCAGATGACAACATTGCAGATCCGCTGACGAAAGCTGTTCTACAGCAAGTTTTTGAACGACACATACATAGTTCGGGTATTAGATGCTTGAGTGACTGGCTATAGGCCAAGTGGGAGATTGTTAGACATTATGTCCCATAGCGTCACTGTTTGTAAATGATATTGTATTATTGTACAAAATTAACTATATGTGATAATGAAATTGCCTTTTGCCGTTTTGTAATATTATTTACTTTGACTTATAAATGGCGAAAGTCCATATGATTAGTACCTGGACTGAGAATGATATGAGACAGTATCAGTCCCCAAAGGTTTAATCATTAAATATCCCTAGTCGTAGTATTATCGAGACTGGACATCGATAATGCGGAATAGACTAGTATTGCGCTTGTGCACGTTGTGAGGGCACAACGGCATAGTTCTCATATATTTAAGTATTGGATACTTATGCAAGTGCGATAGGAGGTTGTGTTTTACCGATGGTACGGAAAACAGCTTCGCTCTGGATAGACCCCGCGGAATCCCATTGGTAGTATGTACGTGTCTATGGGAGGCCGCATCAGGGTAGGTGTATATGGTCTTAACCTGAGACTTACATCGCTAGTACTTGCGACAATCGGTAAACTTTGGTTTTGGTGGTTGGGGACCTTAACCGGTTCTGTGTACACCTCTTCTGGGTTTATCGAGAATCGTAGTGTACTGGATGTGATGTCAAGATGGAAGTATCGCTTCAGACATATGGAGGTGATGATCACGCAGGACACAGAACTAGTACTCTATAAAAGGTTGCAACCGTCGGGACAATATGACCAGGTCAGGATTGTCCGATTTAAAGAGACTAGTTGCTTGATGTCCGATATATGTTTCGTACGGGGCAGACACATCTCCAGCCCCAGGCCTAGCATGTGATCATCCGATACTGGATCGATGTACGCAATACTACGGTATACTACGCCTGATACAGATCTTATATTCCTATAAGAATATTTCTGGAGAATTGGGTAGGCATGGCGCTTTGCTAGAAGCCAACCTTGTCTTGTAAATCGGTAAAGACGTAGTACGAGGTACGTACGTGTTCGGATTATCCGACGACCGTATTTACTGCCAAAATATCCGGAGATCTCTTGGGTCGCTTCCTGAAGATTCACCTATGATATTTGATTCGGACTTAATTAATCTTGGATTAATGCGGAGAAACTTTATCTTGGATAAAGTGCCTTATTTAGAGAGAGAGAACGATTAATTTGGAATTAATCAGTAAAATTATTATATTCGATATAATAATGAAATTGATTTCGACGCGAAATTAAAATTAGATTTTAATTCGGGCATACGAGTTAATTAGAATTAATTCGTAAGCGACGTAAATAATAATTTCGCTAGGAGCGATTATTTATTTAAATCCGATTTAATTAACGTCGCGACGCTAGTCGGTATTTCGGAAATATCGAACCCGAACGCGTGAGTGGACGTGGGCCACTTTCATTGGAAACGTGTGGGGCCCACATGACACTTGTCTATATGCATTATTTTATTGATAAGGCATTGCATGTAATAGTGTACAAAACACTCTAAGGCATTGCATGGTGATAGTGTGCATTTCACTCAAAGGCTTTGCATGGAGTTTGAGTGTTTGACACTCTAAGCCATTGCATGGTTTATGTCATAGATTTATTATTAATTTAATAAATTATAACATAAATATAAATTGATTTTTGGTAATACAAAGATTAATTAATTCAAGACTTTACACAAAAATCTCTCTTCTCTCTCAAATTGCCGTGAACACCATTGACAAGGGCAAGGAAGATTTGATCTTCCATTTCTCCATTTTTGCTAGCACAAGCAAGGGATCAAAAGAGGTGATAGGGAAACCATCAAAGAGCTTGGAATAAAAAGCTTGGAGCTTCAAGTCTTCTTCCTCCTCTTGGCCGAATCTTCCATCACTTGGAGCTTCTACCATTTGATCATCTTCTTCATCACAAGGCATTGTAAGTATGATTCCGCCATACTTCATGTTTAATATATATTCTTATAGTATTTCACATGCTTAATCTTTGTTTGGGACATATATAGAAACCAACAAATACAGACCTAAATCATACAAAGCCTTACCGAAGTATGTTTTCTATGGTGCAAAGGTGTGAAACTGACTAGGATCCTTCAACTTTGGGGGAAGCTTCCTTTGAATGATGGCGCTGCATTCTCAGTAAGTGTTACAGTCTTATAATATCCCAATCTTCACTTTCTTGACAGAATATCTTTCATGAATTTAACATAATTGGGCATCTTCTCCAGCGCTTCTGCAAATGGAATGTTGATATACGGATTTTTAAAAATTTCCAGGAATCGAACAAATTGCTTGTCCAGTTTGTGTTTTTGGAGATGCTGTGGAAAAGGTGGAGGTTGATTAAATCTTTCTCGATCATTGTCTTTTGCCTCTTTTTCCTCCATCTGTGGATCTGCTTCGCTGGTTTCTTTTGGAACTTCCTCAGTAGATGCCTTGACTCCAACATCTTTGTTGATTTCAGTGCTGCTTTTCAAGGTGATGGCTTCGTATTGCTCATTCCTTCTGTTCCTTGGATTTGGTTCTTTGTTGTTAGGAAGGGTACCTTGCGGTCTGTAACTCTGAGCATTGAACAGTTGTCCCAATTGAAATTCCAGTGCCTTTATAGGAGATGCTTGATTTTGAACCACAGCTACTAAAACGTCGTATTTCGCTTCTTGTTTTTTTCATCTGGGCAAGAACTTATGCTATTCCTGGTTATTTTTCATACTTCTGGCCTTTATCTGCTATTGGAATTCGGGTGGTGGATTGTTTATATGCCCTGAAGTGATGCTCCATTCGAAATTGGGATGATTCCTCCAACCTGGATTGTAGGTATTGGAATATGGATTGTTTCCTTGTCTGTTGAAGTTGCTGACATAGTTCACAGTCTCATCATGTTGGTTGTAAGATTCTTCCTCTGGTGCTCCTCAATATGATGAACTTGTGGATCCAGCATTAACTTGCATGCTAAGCGTTTTCAGGCATTTGCATATCTGATTCAGCTTAGCATTCACAGTTATGTTGGTTCATACTTCGTGGAATCCTGCTATTCGATGGATCATGCTTCTCTTTGTTGGCCACAAAGAATTATTGTTAGCCATTTCCTCAATTAAGTCCCAAGCTTGATCTTCTCATTTTGCCATTAAATCTCCTCCAACAACAATATCAACTATAGTTTTCATGAATCCAGAAAGTCCATTGTAGAAGTTTTGGTCTTGAAGCCACTTTGTAATTTCATGGTGAGCATATTTTGGGAGAAATTCTTTGAATCTTTCCCATACTTCACAGAGGGATTTTGAGTCATGTTGCATAAAAGATGTGATATTATCTATCAACTTGCTGTTCTGGCTGGGGGAAAGTATTTTGCAAGGAATTTGGTGGCAAGATTGTTCAAAATAGTTATGGAATCTGCTGGTAGTGAATGGAGCCAAGCCTTAGCTCTGTCTTTCAAGGAATATTGGAACACACGCAGACGCATTGCTTCCTCTCCCGCTTGGTTGTAATTGAATGTGCCACAAACTTCCAGGAAGTTTCTGATGTGGGCATTAGGTGTTAGTGTCCTAGAAATGCCCAAGGATCCTAAACAAGATTTATGTGTGAATAAAATCAAAAGAAGTTGCGGAAAAACTTACAATGATCAAATGAAGTTCAAGACTTTGCTTTGTTGTTCGGAAGCTCTAAGCTTTTGAATTGAATTCCAAACTCAAGGCTGAGTTTCCCAATCACCTTGTTTGACTCTTTAAAGTGCTAGCATTGTCAAAAATTGAAGCAAAATTCTTCCCCTCCAAGAGTGAAGAATTCGGCCATTGAGAGAGAGTTGGGAGAGATGAGTGAATAGTTCAAAACTAATCCAAAAAGTGGTGTTGACTTAGCTTTCAAAAGTTGGTGGTTGAGTAACAAATCCAATTCACTTTATTGCCAACCACTTACATCACAAGTTGACAAGTGATGTGAGTTGTGGGTCCCACCCAATTAATTTCAAATCATGTTGGCTTACACAACACACTTTAGGCCCGGTTCGTTTAATCCGACTAAACGAAATTTCTGTCGCTACGTAATTAAATTTAATTTAATTAAATAATAATACCCAGTAAAATTATTACGGAAGTCGCTTGCGAATTAATTCCAAATTAATTCGTTCGCTTGAATTAAAATCCAATTTTAATTACGTGTTGAAATTCAATTTCAATTAATATATCCAATATATTATTTTAGCCCAATTAAATAAATTAATTAGCAAAATCCAATTTAACTATTAAATTTACTTTGCCGATTAATTCCAAATTAATCGCGCTATCTCTTCTCGATGAATTAATCCCAGATTAATTTTCTCTCTCATAATTAATCCCAGATTAATTCTGTTCGAGTCAAATGTCATCGGTGAATCTTTGGGAAGCGACCCAAGAGATTCTTGGATATGTGGGCAGTAAATATGATTGTCAGATTATCCGACACGTGCGTACCCCATACCACGTTCTCACCGATTTACAAGACATGGTTGGCTTCTAGCAAAGCACCGTGCCTACCAAATTCTCCAGAAATATATTCAACATGGAATATATATATATAATCTATATCAGGCGTAGTATACAATGTATTTCGTATTACGATCCAGTATCGGATGTCACAAGCTAGGACTAGGGCTGGAATTTTGTCTGCCCCGTACGAAGCATATATCGGATCACTAGCAACTAGTCTCTTTGATCGGATAATCATGACCTAGTCATACTATCCCGATAGCAGCAGAATTTGAGAGTACTAGTTCTGTATCCCTGCGTGATCATCATCTCTATATGACTGAAGTAATACTTCCTTCTCGACATCATACCCAATACACTACGATTCTCAGTAAACCTAGAAGAGGCGTACACAGAACCTGTTAAAGCCCCGAACGACCAAACCCAAAGCGTACTGATTGTCACAAGTATTAGCGATGCAAGTCTCAGGTTAAGACCAAATACACCTACCCTGATTCGGATTACCATAGACACATAGTCATACTACCAATGGGATTCCGATGGGTCTATCTAGAGCGAAGTTGTTCCCTGTCCAACGGCTAACAGAACCTCTTATCACACTTGCATAAGTATCCAATACTTAAATATATGAGAACTATGCCGTTAAGCTTCCATAACGCACACAAGTGTAATATTAGTCTATTCCACATTATCGATGTCCAGTCTCGATAATACTACGACTAGATATATTTAATGATTAAACCTTTCGTGGATTATTACTGTCTCATATCTTATTAATCTGGTACTAATCATATGGACTTTTATAATTTATATATCCAAGTAATCCAATTATAAAATGATAAAAGAGCAATTTCCTTTGTCACATAGTTAATTTGTACAAAAACACTATGTCTTTTACAAATAGTGATGCTATGGGTCATAATTGTCCAACAATCTCCCACTTGGCCTATAGCCAATCACTCAAGTGTCAAACTCCTGAACCATGTACGGGTCGCTCATACTTATGCTGAGATATCGCTTTCGTCAGCAGATATTCAATGTTATCATTTGAAACGATCTTTTTGATCTTCACATCGCCGCGATGAGTGATCTCACGAATCAGATGAAACCGTCGAAGTACGTACTTGGATCATTGATGAGATCGTAATTCCTTAGCATGTGTTGTCGCCCAGCTCAGCTGCTAACAGAACTACTCTAATCCAATTAGGAATTTTATAGATCCAAAATGATTCATTTGCTGCCTCAGCCGCAGCAATGTATTCCGCTTTTGTTGTTGAATCGGCAACAATATCTTGCTTGGAAGATTTCCAGCTCTCTGTTCCATTGTTCAAACAAAATAAGTACCCTTATTGTGACTTACAGTCGCTTTATCGGTTTGGAAACTTGCATCGGTGAACCCAGTCACCTCAAGTTCTCCATCTCCATAAACTAAGAAAGCATCATGAGTTTGTCTAAGATACTAAAGGATGTCCTTAGCATCAATCTAGTGACCATCACTTGGATCGGCCTGATAGTGACTGCAAATGCTCAAAGCATATGTGAAACCAGGTCGCTGACCGGTGCTTACACACGCTTATAACGAAAGCGCACGTATCGTTCAAGTAGTATAAAAATATCGATCCCACGAGGACTTAATATCTAATCTATTAATTTTATGAGGTCAAATGATTACTAATATCTAACAGGTTGTTTGATTGATTTGAAATGGTGACGATTCTAAATTTAAAAAACAAGTAAATAAAATTGTTCGAAAGTAGGTTTTAAGAAAATTCAGTATTAAAAACTATCTAGGGTTGTGATTTCTTCCAATATCATTTTAAGATGAAGTGGTTATTTTATGTTTGTGTATAAATCGGTTTACTAACCTGGAACAATAAATTATGCAAAAGCCTTTGTCGATGGTCTGACGCAAATACCCAGTTTAACCCAATTGAACCATATGTCTATGTCAACCAAATTATATGGATTCATTAAGTTTAAGTTCCAATTATGGCTACCCCCGCCCGACAGGTATATGTCTATCCTGTAAGGAAATCTATTAAAGGGTTATATATCCTCAAGGAAGATCGGGGCTATTAAGTCTAAGGCTGAAACCTAAAATTCTTTTGTCAGTTTATTTTAGATTTACCACATCAATCTTATTAGTGGCCAATTAACAAGACACATTAAGCTTAAGACTTAATAAGTAAACCTTTAAATTACCCAAACTATAATTTAACCCTTTATAAACCGGTGATATTGGATTTCATCACAACCCCAGATAACTGGCTTAGTTACGACATATATTTACGGTAGTAAAAAACTTAAATAAAATAAAAGACATAAAGTAAAATACTGAAAATTAAATACTGAAAATTAAATACTAAAGTAAGCTGAAAGTAAATGCTGTAATTAAATACTGAAAATTAAATGCTGAAAAAAAATCTGAATAAATTACTAAAAAGTAAATTGCTGAAAAGTAAATTGTTGAAAAGTAAATTATTGAAAGTAAATTACTGAAAAGTAAAAACTGAAAATTAAAGAAAGAAAAGTACTGTGCGTAAAAGTAATTGCGGAAAGTAAAAACTGAAAAGTAAAGAAAAGAAAGTGCGAAAGCGGAAATTAATTACTGAAAGCTGTAAATAAACAAACAAAATACAATCTTCTTAGTATTCTTAAGGAATTCCTTAGAAAAGAAAGTATTTACAAATGAAATGGCTTGGTATTTATAGGTAAAATTTTGCCTCCATCAAATCATCCACCAAATCAATTATTAATTGCTCCACTAATTGCTCCACCAAATCCATTATTAATTGCTCCACTAATCTCTTATCATGTTTGGTGATGATTTTATAATTTTATTTTTTATTTATTAATTTATTTTTTGCTTTGAAAATGATTGAAAGTGACTTTAATAATTACACACAACACACTTCTGGATGGTTCATCAATTTCAGGCATGAAATCTTCAGAATTCGAAATTATTTTGTCTTTCAAAGCTATAGATATTTGAGGCTTCTTTAATCTGGAACTTGAATCAGCTCAATCCGATATCGGAGTAAAAAGGTATGCCCAAAATACGACAGATGCGCAAAACTGGAATTTCCAAAACTGCACTTCGTCAAAAACGCCCTTTCAAGTTTCCAATCTCCAAAATTAAAATATCAAGTCCAATAATTGCCCTTATTTGACCCATATTTCATCCTAAATGATTTCATTGAGATCTGATATTATTTTATCTGCAAAATAAACTAAAACACATCAAAACGTTCATCAAACCCGAGAAACTAAACAAAATATTAAGTTAAAGGGGCGGTAAATATTGATATATTTTTCCGCTCATCAGACCCCCAAACCTAACATTTTGCTAGTCCTCGAGCAAAACAATAAAATAAAATACAAGAAACAATTAAAATTAAACTAAGTCACTTTCGTAGGGATCACGGTTTCATTTAGCATATGCAACAAGCCTTTAAACCCCTAGGTCTCCCTAGTGGACGAGTTATAGTCTCGTGAGGGCTTACAGCAACGATACCCACAAACGTTTTACAAAAGTAAAAAGGTAGTGAAACTAATGCACACAAAAGCAAAAAGACAAGAGAAAAGAGAATAAAGGAAGTTAGTGACTAATCAGGTGAAACTTCTACTCCAAGTTACTAGTTGTTTTGTTTCTTTCTAAATTACCGAATAAGTAAATTCTCCTATTATATTTATCATTCTCCATATACACAGCCAACAAAGTATTAATCAATTTCATTTTTGCCCACAACAGTCACAAGTGTAGTTGATAAGAGAGTAATATTTTTGTTCTAAAGTTCTATCAGATTTCACACTTTTTATTTATTTATATACAATATCATCCGTCTATGTAGCGAGCTTTGGGTCGGTGACTCCCAAACCAGTTGGCTTTAGGGCACCAGGTGTTAAGACACCCCTACGGACTTAAATACTCAGACTTCAGATATATATATTTTTGCAGCATCTTTGATCCATGTAACGAGCTTTGGGCCAGTGACTCCCAAACCAGTTGGTTTTAGGGCACTAGGTGTTAAAACACCTTTACAGACTTAATAACTCAGATCTCAAATGTTTTTTTTTTACTCCATTTCTTTTTTAGATGCTTCCTCCAATTAAACTAGAGCACTGAATATTACAAACTTTTCAATTTTAGTTTATGTCCGTATGTTACTATGTATGTTGATAATATCTGCTAACTGAACATATGAAGATAAATTTTAGTCAATTTTATGGAGAATTTACAAATTAAATAATTCAAAGGAAATAAAAAAAATAACTTGTTCCGATATAGGTTTGAGATATGTATCAGGAGTGGAAACTCCTTCCTCAGCTATCTCTTACAAATTTCACCCTTTTTAGTCAAAATAAAAACACAAAAACACAAATTTTTTTGTAATTTTTGAAAATTTTTCAATTTTTTTTTTTAATTTTTCGAGAAATTTTTGACTAAAAATAAAAAGAACACACAAACTAAAAACAAGGTACTTATCAACTAATTCCCTCCCCCAAACCTAAATGAGACATTGTCCCCAATGTCTTAAAAAGTAGAAGAAGAGTTTAGAAAATAATACCTGGTTAGCTGAAATTCTAGAGAAAATTAAAGGTTAAGATCCAGATTAATCCTACGCCTCTTACCATGATCGTCCTCAGACCAATTTATCTATGAAATGATAGGGTCAACTCGTGGTTCATAGGCTATGAGTTGGTCTATTAGAACCGGAGCAGTTCTGGCAGTAAAGAGGAGTTCTTTCAAAGGTTTTGACACGAACCCATTTCTCCGGGCATCATCAAGAAACACACAAAGAAAATCATAAAATCCATCAACGTTGTACAACCCAATTGGTTTCTGGTGTATGTTCAGGTTCGCCCAAGATAGAACAATAAAAATTTCCTCCAATGTACCCAAGCCACCTGGCAAAGTAATAAAAGCATCAGCACGGTTAATCATTTCTACCAAACGTTCAGACATACCTGGCACGATCAGTTCCTCTCCGTTTGATGGTTCAATAAGATTTGCTTCTGCCAAGGGTTTTGGGATGATTCCCAAAACGTGACTGCCTCCTTCCTGTACAGCTTTTGAAACGATCCCCATAAGTCCAAGATTGCCTCCGCCATATATTAAGTGCATATTTCTTGCAGCTAAGACTCGACCCAATTCTTGTGCTGCTTCTACGTATTGTGGCTTAACACCAACACTAATACCGCAAAACACACAGATGTTTTCCACTCGTCTTCTTGAAGTGGCTTCCATTTTTTTTATGTATTTATTTCTCAACTCTGGATGCCTTCAAAAGTGCAATGACGGGCTGAATTTATAGTACCTGAAAATGGTGAGTAAAAATAACATAAGTATCTTCCAGAGGACGATTAGTAGCAGAATAATATCGTGATAGTCAAAAAAGGTCTGGATCCTGTCGGAGAAAATAAAAGAAAACAACAAAATAATTTATAATTATTAGGAAAAGACAAAGAGATATAATATTTACAAGAAAAGTAACGGCTTGATTGACGTCTATGCGTCAGGGACAAGCTTCCCATCCAATTTTCTTTTAAACTGGCAAACAGGGTCTTTTTGAGTCAGATTCCCAAGACTTAATTGTTGTCTTTCTTTTTGGAATTGTGTATGTAATTTGCGAATGGCTATGTGAACATATCCACTGGGATGCGTCTCAAGAGTTGAAGATATATCATCTAAAGACTCCTTACTCAAGCCATCCCTAATGAATTTAATTTTGACTTCACGATTATCAGACACCATTCCTAAAGAACGACAACGAGTATTGCAATTCCAGCGTGCACATTTGTAACAAACACCCATTTGTTTAGCTCTACGTTTCTTTACATAGGTGCTTCTTCCTAAGCCAGGCAGATGTGAAATAAAAGAGTCAGAGGACTCACCTGCCAATCAGACTCGTGCTTCAATTACCCAAAAAATGTCATTAGGAACACCATGGATTGTTAGTAATCTCATCCGTTCCAAGCGAGCTTTGTAGACTTTCATCAGAGAGTTTTGAGGGAGAGAAGGAAATTTCTTGTGAAGATTTGCGAGAACTTCTTCCATCCTGAAATGACTAAACCTGCAAAAATTGAACACACAAAAATAAAACACACCAGATTACAATATATACAAAAATTGCATGGGTTGCCTCCCTGCGAGCGCTAAGTTTAAAGTCGTCAGCCAGACTTGACTTCTCGAACGTTAAGCTGGATCTGAAAGTGTAACACTTTCTTTTTGTCGCTCATTCTCCCCAATAGTGCTTGACACGCTTGTTTTTAACCTTGAAATTCTTGTTGGAGTCAGGATCATGTATCTCAACGGCTCTATCTGGTAAAACTTTGGTGATCACAAATGGACCTGACCACCGTGATTTTGGCTTCGATGGGAAGAATTTCCCCCTTGATTTATTTAACAGTACCTTCTGCCCTGGTTCCAGTTGTATGCGCACTATCTTCTCATCATGTCTTTTCCTTGTACAATTTGGCATCCTCAAAAGGCTGTATGTGAAATTCCTCCAATTCGTTGAGCTGGTGGAACTTTTTCTCTTCTGTTGCTTGTAGTGCAAGAATAGGCTTCTTCAGTACGCAGTGCGCTTTATCTTCAGGCTCCACAGGTAATTGACATGCTTTAAGTTTGTCAGTAGAACTTTGTCTTTCATCAGAGTTCTGAACGGTACTATGTATCACATCAAGTCTGAAACATTCCTCATTCTTTTCATCATCTGGGAAATTCATGGCTTTGAAAACATTGAATGTTACTTCTTGGTCTTGTACCCTCATGGTTAGTTCTCCTTTTTGTACATCAATAATGGTTCGACCTGTAGCCAAGAATGGTCTCCCGAGGATGATTGGCACGTCTGCGTCTTCCTCCATATCAAGGACAATAAAATCTGCTGGGAAAATGAATTTGTCAACCTTGACCAGCACGTCCTCAACTACGCCTCTGGGAAATAGGAGTGTTCTATCAGCAAGTTGTAGGGAGACTGAAGTTGGCATTGTTTCTCCAATCTGTAATTTCCTGAAAAGAGAAAAATACATCAAATTAACACTCGCACCTAAATCACACAGAGCCTTACCAAAGTCATGTTCTCCTATGGTGCAAGGAACAGTGAAACTGCCAGGATCTTTCAACTTTGGAGGAAGTTTTCTCTGAATGATGGCGCTGCATTCTTCTGATAATGCTACTGTCTCGTAATCTCCCAATCTCCGCTTTCATGAAAGAATATCTTTCATGAATTTGGCATAGCTGGGCATTTGTTCCAACGCTTCTGCAAATGGAATGTTGATATGCAGCTTTTTGAAGATTTCGAGGAACCGAGAAAACTGCTTGTCCAATTTGTTCTTCTGAAGACGTTGAGGAAAAGGTGGAGGTGGAGTGATCTGTTCTTTTTCCTTTGCTTCTTTTTCCTCCATCTGTTGCTTTGTTTCTTTTGGAAAATCTTCAATTGTTGTTGCCTTGATTCCAACATCTTTGTTGATTTCAGTACCGCTTTTTAACATGATGGCATGACATTGCTCCTTCCCCATGTTCCTTGGATTTGGCTCTGTGTTGCTAGGAAGGGTACCTGGCGGTCTGTAACTCTGAGCATTGGACAATTGTCCAATTTGATTCTCCAGTGCTTTAATACAAGCTGATTGACTTTGAATTAATGCTGTTTGGGATTGAAACATAGCATCATATCTTGTTGTTTGAGATTGAAACATAGCATCATATCTTGCTGCTTGAGAGTCGTGTTTTGCTTCTATCTTTTTCAAGTGGGTCAACACTTCTGTTATTCCTGGTTCATTTGCATGTTCCTGGCTTTTGTTCTGTTGTTGGAATCCGGGTGGTGGATAGTTCTACTGTTGGCCTGAATTGTTGCTCCATGATAAATTAGGGTGATTCCTGCACCCTGGGTTGTAGGTGTTGGAATATGGATTGTTCCCCTGTCTGTTGAAATTATTGACATAATTCACCGTTTCTTCAAGTTGGTTCAACTCTGGTGCTCATCCATATGGTGAACTTGTGGATCCAGTGGTAAGAGTCTCCATGAATTTGCAAATCTGATTTAGCTTGGCGTTGACTGCTGTATTGGCTCCACTTTCATAAATTCCTGCAATTCTTTGGATCATGCTCCTTTCTGTTGGCCACAAGGAATTATTGTTGGCCGTTTCTTCGATTAGGTCACAGGCTTGATCTTCTCATTTTGCCATTAAAGTTCCTCCAGCAGCAGCATCGATTGTGGTTCTCATTATTCCAGAAAGTCCATTATAGAATGTTTGGACTTGAAGCCATTTTGGAATCTCATGGTGAGGACATTTCCGGAGCAAATCTTTGTACCTTTCCCAAGATTCGCAGAGGGATTCTGAATCTTGTTGTACAAAGGATGTGATGTCATTCCTCAGCTTTCCGGTTCTGGCTGGTGGAAAGTACTTTGCAAGAAATTTGGTTGCTAAAGTGTTCCAAGTTGTGATGGAACCTACTGGTAGTGAATGTAGCCAAGCTTTAGCTCTGTCCTTCAAGGAGTATGGGAAAACACGCAATCTCATTGCTTCTTCAGCTTCTCAGTTGTAATTGAAAGTGCCGCAAACTTCCAGGAAGTTGCTGATGTGGGCATTAGGATCTTCAATTGCATTCCCCCCAAACTGAACTGACTGCTGAATCATCTGAATGCATGTTTTGATGTCACCTGCATTTGCTGGTAAGGGAGGAAGTACAATGCAAGAAATGAGTCTGTCAACCATCGAAATGGTTCTGTCTCGATTGGGAATTGGTGGTGCAACGTTCAAAGGTTCAGGTTCCATGTTGACTAAAGCTTATTGGCCTTCTCGCCTTTCCCTTCTCAACTGTCTGATAGTTCTTTCAATTTCTGGGTCGAGCTGTCGAAGTTCAAAGCTTCTGGTTCGTCTCATGTAGTTTCTGAGAACCTGAAACACAAGAAAACAAAAACAATAAGTAAAAAGAAATTAGATACAAGTAACGTATCTAACCCTAAAACTAATAGTGAAAGATAAATAAGTCCCCGGCAACGGCGCCAAAAACTTGACCGGTGCTTACACACGCGTATAACGCAAGCGCACGTATCGTTCAAGTTGTATAAAAATATCGATCCCACGAGGACTTAATATCTAATCTATTAATTTTATGAGGTCAAATGATTACTAGTATCTAACAGGCTGTTTGATTGATTTGAAATGGTGACGATTCTAAATTTAAAAAACTAGTAAATAAAATTGTTCGAAAGTAGGTTTTAAGAAAATTCAATATTAAAAACTATCTAGGGTTGGGATTTCTTCCAATATCATTTTAAAGATGAAGTGGTTATTTTATGTTTGTGTAATAAATCGGTTTACTAACTTGGAACACTAAATTATGCAAAAGCCTCTGTCGATGGTCAGACGCAAATACCCAGTTTAACCCAATTGAACCATATGTCTATGTCAACCAAATTATCTGGATTCATTAAGTTTAAGTTCCAATTATGGCTACCCCCGCCCGACAGGTATATGTCTATCCTGTAAGGAAATCTATTAAAGGGTTATCTATCCTCAAGGAAGATCGTGGGCTATTAAGTCTAAGGCTGAAACCTAAAATTCCTTTGTCAAGTTTATTTTAGATTTACCACATCAATCTTATTAGTGGCCAATTAACAAGACGTATTAAGCTTAAGACTTAATAAGTAAACCTTTAAATTACCCAAACTATAATTTAACCCCTTATAAACCGGTGATATTGGATTTCATCACAATCCCAAATAACTGGCTTAGTTACGACATATATTTACGGGTAGTAAAAAAAACTTAAATAAAATAAAAGACATAAAGTAAAATACTGAAAATTAAATACTGAAAAGTAAATGCTGAAAGTAAATGCTGGAATTAAATACTGAAAATTAAATGCTGAAAGTAAATTACTGAAAAGTAAATTGCTGAAATTAAATTACTGAAAAGTAAAAACTGAAAATTAAAGAAAGAAAAGTATTGTGCGTAAAATTAAATTGCGGAAAGTAAAAACTGAAAAGTAAAGAAAAGAAAGTGCGAAAGCGGAAATTAATTACTGAAAGCTCTAAATAAACAAACAAGATACAATCTTCTTAGTATTATTAAGGAATTCCTTAGAAGAAAGTATGAATTTTACAAATGAAATGGTTTGGTATTTATAGGCAAAATTTTGCCTCCATCAAATCATCCACCAAATAAATTATTAATTGCTCCACTAATTGCTCCACCAAATCTATTATTAATTGCTCCACTAATCTCTTATCATGTTTGGTGATGATTTGATAATTTTATTATTTATTTATTAATTTATTTTTTGCTTTGAAAATGATTGAAAGTGACTTTAATAATTACACACAACACACTTCTGGATGGTTCATCAATTTCGGGCATGAATTATTCAGAATTAGAAATTATTTTGTCTTTAAAAGCTGTAGGTATTTGAGTCTTCTTTAATCTGGAACTTGAATCAGCTCAGTCCGATATCGGAGTAAAACGGTATGCCCAAAATACGACAGATACGCAAAATTGGAATTTCCAAAACTGCACTTCGTCAAAAACACCCTTTCAAGTTTCCAATCTCCAAAATTAAAATATCAAGTCCAATAATTGCCCTTATTTGACCCATATTTCATCCTAAATGATTTCATTGAGATCCGATATTATTTTATCTGCAAAATAAACTAAAACACATCAAAACATTCATCAAACTCGAGAAACTAAACAAAAATTAAGTTAAAGGGGCGGTAAATATTGATATATTTTCCGCTCATCAGTCACGTACATATTATTGCATACATGATTGATCCGACTGCTTAAGGGAACGGGATCCGATTCGTTGCATCTCTCTCATCTTGAGTTTTAGGACACATGTCCTTAGATAGAGAGACGACATGTGACACTGGAATCAGCCCCTATTGGGCTGATCCATGTTGAATCTCTTCAACACTTTGTTAATGTACGAGTTCTTGGAGAGTGCCAACTTTTTTTAGATCTATCCCAATAGATCCTTATTCCTAGAATAAATGTTGCCTCTCCCAAGAATTTCATGGAGAATTTTAATGAAAGCCAAGCTTTCTCCGATTGTAATATGGGAATGTCATTGCTAAAAAACAATGCATCATCAACGTATAGGACAATCATTGTCAGTGCGCTCCACTAACCTTCTTATATACATAAGAATCACCTTCGTTTTGAATGAAACCATATACCATTATGATCTTATGAAAGCGTTGGTTCCAAGAACGCAATGCTTGCTTCAATCCACAAATGGATCAATTTAACTTGCAAACCTTGTTTGCATGTTTTGGCACGACAAAACTATCAGGCTGTTGTATGTAAACATCCTCCAAAAGGTTTCCGTTAAGGAAAGCGGTTTTGATTTCCATCTGCCATATTTCATAATCGAAATGTGCAACATTAGCAAGCATTATCCGAATGGATTTAATCATGGCAACGGGTAAAAGGTTTCGTTGTAATCAACACCATGTTGATGATGATACCATTTCCCTACAAGCCTAGCTTTGTACATTTGTATGTTTGTTGGACAATTATGACCCATAGCGTCACTATTTATACATATCATGGTGTTGTTGTACAAATTAACTATGTGACAAAGGAGATTGCACTCTTATCATTTGTGATTAGATCACCCAGATATATAAATGATAGGAGGTCCCTCTGATTTGTTCCTAGATTGAGAATGATATGAGACAGTATCAATCCACGAAGGATAAATCATTAAATATCCCTAATCAGAGTATTATCGAGATTGGACATCGATGAATATATAAAAGACTAGTTTTACACTTGTGCGCATTGTGAGGGCACAACGGCATAGTTCTCATATATTTGGGTATAGGATACTCATGCAAGTGTAATAGGAGGTTGTGTTTTACCTATGGTACGGGAAACAACTTCACTATGGATAGACCCTATCGGAATTCCATTGGTAGTATGACTATGTGTCTATGGAATTCCGAAATCAGGGTAGGTGTATTTGGTCTTAACTTGAGACTTGCACCGCTAATACTTGCGACAATCAATATATTTTGGTTGCGGTCGTCCAGGACTTTAACAGGTTCTGTGTATGCCAATGCTGGGTATATTGAGAATCGTAGTGTGTTCGGTGTGATGTCAAGACGGAAGTGTCACTCCAGTCATATGGAGATGATGATCGCGCAGGGATACAGAACTGGTTCTCTAAAAAGGTTGCAACCGTCGGGATAATATGACTTGGTCATGATTATCCGATATTAAAGAGACTAGTTGCTCGTTATCCGATATATGCTTCGTACGGGGCAGACACTGTACCAGCCCCATGACTTCCATGTGATCATCCGATACTGGACAGAAATACGCAATACTACGTATATTACGCCTGATATAAATCTTTTATTCCTGTAAGGATATTTCTGGAGAATTGGGTAGGCATGACGATTTGCTAGAAGCCAACCTTGTCTTGTAAATCGGTATAAACGTAGTACGAGATACTTACGTGTTCGGATAGTCCGACTACCGAATTTACTGCCAACATATCCGGGGATCTCATGGGTCGCTTCCCAAAGATTCACCGATGACGTATGACTCACACTTTTAATTAATCTGGGATTAATAAGATGAGAGAGAAAATAAATCTGGGATTAATTGCGGAGATATTTTATCTGGGATAAAATATCATTTAAAGAGAGATAATGATTAATTTGGAATTAATCGGCAAATTAATATTTTGATATATTAAACGAAATTGGATTTCGAAGCGGAATTAAAATTAGATTTTAATTCGGGCAAACGAATTAATTTAGAATTAATTCGTTAGTGACGTGAATAGTGACTTCGCTAGGCGTAATCATTTAATTATGACGCAACGGAAAATTCGTTAATTTGGAATTAGCGAACCCGAGTCAATTATTTGCAAGCTCATTCGCATTTCGAATTCGAGTTCTAGTGCGGCACGTAAGTCAAATCAAGCGTCAAATCGTTAGTCGCATCAAGCGTCAAATCACTTGTCACTTTGAGTGATGTGACTTGACAACTTGATTGAATGATGTGACTTGATGGAAGTGGTTGGAAAGCTTTTGAAAGCTTGATTGACATATATTATTATTTTAATATATGGTATATGTTTTTGATTTTGGAAAATCAATTACCAACCAACACACAAATCTCTCTTCTCTCTTCTCCATCTCTCTCACGCCATTTTCTTCTTTTCTTTTACTGGTTTGACCGTGACAAAGAAGGAAAAAGGGAAGCAAAGTGCTTGGTTTTGTGGCGAAAATCAAGAGAGCTAGCACTCCGAGAGACATACGAAGGTGATAGGGAAGTCCACCCATGAGCCGGGAATCATTTGACGAAGCTTGGAGCTCAAAATTTGGAGATGATGCCGAAACCAGTGAGCTGTGACAGTGCTCACTACCGAACAGTCCAATGGGTAGAAGTTCGAGTTTTGTTCGTTGTCGCATCGCTCAACCGATCGATGTAAGTATTTCGAGACTTTCTTGATTGTATTCACACATGTTCATGCTTGTTTATTGATCCTTGGGACCTTTAGAAACACCAACAATGGTATCATGAGCAAGGAAAAACATGAAAATATTTAGGGCTTAAAATTTGGGTAAACTTGATTTTGAGCATGATTAATGAAATTGGATGAATTAGTATGCTTAAATATGTTTTAATTGAAGATTGATTGGATCAATTTGTTGAAATTGTGTTTGGAACAAATTTCCCCAATTTTTTTGGTGTTGGCCGAATGGTGAGAGCCCTAAATGACTTGGTGTTTTTGATTTTTGATTCATTGGATGACTTAGAATCATTCGGGAATGTCATTTAATGTCGATTGTGGATTTAATTGTATTGAAACCGAATCAGACACAAATAATCCCTAAAAGCCGAGAGTCATTGAGCATGATTGGGTTTGATTTTTAATTAAATTGTGTTGGACATGATTTAATATTAATGAGCATGATTAATTGTACAAATTTGGTGTTTTGGAAATATTGATTTGGGTAATTAATAATGCTATACACTTTAGTTTAATTAAATGTGAAATTGGATTTTGTAATTTAATTATTTGGGCCTATTTTGTGAAATTGGGCTTATGTGTTGTAATTGGGCTTATTGGGCTTGGTTGTACCAAGTTGGGTTTATGCCAAATGGATTGGATCCAATTGGGCCTAAAACCGCTTCCATAAAGCCCAAATGCGACTAATGGACCTTTAAAGTTTAATTGGGCCTAATGGGCCTAAATTGATTTCTGGGTTTATGGGGTAACTCCCGGATTGGACTTTGGTTATTGGGTTCGACCCGAGTTAACCAAAAGTCCACGCCTTAAGAAATTAATTAAAAGCCCATTGGACTTTAATTAAATTATCGTTGGACGTTAATTGGGCTTTGAGACCTGAAACGATTAAATGTAGAATTTAAGTCGTAAAGGTTCGTTAATAAAATATAGTATTTAATTTGGAATTAAATAAGCGAATTAGAATTAAATGCATATTGAATTGGATTTAATTATGTAGTTTAATTTAATTCGAGAATTCGTACTTTGAGTACTTATTCGCAAAAATGAGTTTGACTCGCGCAAAATCAAATCGTTGTTTGAATATTGGATGATCACTAATTATCAGATTAATTAATTTGATTAGATTGATTGATAACATGCTTGTGTGAATACATGGTTGCGATGCATGAATAATGTATATCAGATGGATATTAGATGGGTGGGGCAATTTTAGAAATTGTTGTAATAAATTTGATTTATTAATTGGACCTGCGTGTCCAGCCTTATTACCTTCTTATTCTTTGTATTCTCTTCTCACCTATTCCCCTCAATGTAAATGAGGTTTCTTTAGAAGTGTAGTGTAACGGGTAGAAGTAAATATTTGTGCTAGCGGGAGAGAGAAATATAGAGATTTGATCTAGGATCAATGTGTAAAGTATCCATCCGCATATCATTATTATTTTATTATACGCGCTTTATTATTGTTTAGAATGCATGTTTAAGGATGTATGATGATGAGACCGTAACAAATATAATAAATTGGTTGCCAATTTGCCCTCGAAAAACCCTCGCAAAATATTAAGCGTCTTTCCTTCCATTGAGTGATTTTCACTCAAGATCCGAGACTGGCATTGGCTTGTTGGCCAAAGTCAAGGCCTTTGTCCGTCGAGGATGTGTTTGAATCACGAGAGCTTTGTTCCATATTGGTGTCTTGTCCAAGTTGTGGTTTGTTGGCCAAAGTCAAGACCACTTATTGTCCATCGACATTGATTATGAAGCTATCCATGGTCAATGGGTCGCGCTTGACTGGGATCACTAAGTTTGTTGTGCCAAAGCCAAGGCTTAGTTGGTTCAGAGGAAAAAGGTTAGGTAATACATTGGATGTATTGGCATATATAAGATATATGTTTCAGATTTGGATGTCCCCCTACCGGATCTAGGAATTGTATTGGATCCAATCGATCTTAGAGATCTACCTAGTTAATTATCATACAATTTGTTGGCCAAATTCAAGATTGTGTGATATTTACCGGGATCCTAGCCCACTTGGAAACACGGTTTCCCGAGTACTCGACAGAGGGTTAGAGGCTCGCCGAAAAATAGTGGGGGGCAAGAATTGAATTTGCAGTATTCATTTAATTACTTGTCATACGTGCTCAAACAAATATCATTCGTCAAATAAATTAAATGTTAGTTGGACTAATATTTAATTGTTGTTTTAATAAATAGTTGGACTATATTCAAACTATTCATTTATAGTTGATTTTATAATTGGATTATAGTAATCAATATAATTGATTTTAATCTATAAAATTTATTGTTGATTAAATAGTTGGACTATTGTAATCATTATAATAAATAGTACCTAAATCGTTGATTAATAGTTGGACTATTAGAATCAAGATAGAAATTGAAAGATTGAAGTTTAATACATAATCCTAGGGAAGATGTATTTAAATGGTTTAATTTTCAAAATGGGAATAATTTCAGGATGGTCCTGGAAAATAATAAGTTACTTTATTTAATAAAATAACATATTATGCCTATGCCCGGAGTTAAGCAAATAGTAGAGCATAATCTTTGGAAGATTTATGTAATGATAACTTAAGTGCTTAATCCATTAAGCTTGTCATAGTAGACTCCTTAATTTCTGAATCAGAACTAAGGATTAGATCCTTAAAGTATGATAATGAAATTGAAGGATCTTCATAAATCCCAAAATGTCTGCTTAAATTGTGGCAAACGGGATCGCAGAAGCGTGACTGCCGTTTGGACAAAGCAGACATGAAGGAATTGAAGACGAGCAAGGCTCTAACTTCAAATATGTTTGTCATAATTATGTTCATTAATATTATTGAAATTAGATTTTAATACTTAGTGTGGTACATAAATATATATTGATGTTCAGAATCTGCTTTGAGCAGGATACTGACTTCCATAGAGATTAATCTACGAATTAGAAACGGGACAAAAATCGATGTTTCAACCGTAGATACCTAAACTTAGGAACTACCCTTCGGGTGTGTACCTAAATTTGGACACTGTTATAATGTAACTAGTTTGACTAGATACAATATCTCTATATCAGTGTATAACCCGCTGCGGGTGTACCTTTATATTCTAGAACACTAAAGTGTTTTATTATATAAAGATGATATTGAGATATACACATTAGATGTGAATAACAAAATTTATATATTTTGAATATAAATAAATCTCAAACATGACAAACAAATAGCTCAAACTGATTTGATCAGATAAAACTAATTAGTGGCATTGTTTTCTGGGACACAATTAAACAAGAATCATATATACACACTTTTGAAGAGTGGGTACTAGGACTGTTTTTTATTCCATTCAAATAAAGTCTACGAATCTAGTTTATTGGGCAATGTGCCTAAAACACATTTACTTGGTAAAAGTGAAAAATGCCACCAATCTGTTAGCCCTAGTTCATAGTGAAGCAAGTGGGCCCATGTCTAGCTAGGCTAGAGGTGGAGATGAATATTTCGTGACCTATACGGATGTGGCATCGCGTTATGGTTATGTGTTTCTTTTGAAGAACACAAATCAAAAACTTTTAAGTTTCGACATGAAATAGACAATTAGATCGGCTAAAGTATTAAACCATCACGGTAAGACCGTAATGGAAAATACTTAAGCAATAAGTTTCTATATACTTGAAAGAGTAAAGTATTATTTCAAATGAGGAATCCTCCCGAACACATCAGTTTGACGGTGTGTCCGAACAGAGTAACCGATTTTGTTGGACATGATAAGGTTAATCATGAGTCACTCTGAGCTACCATTTCCTTCAACGAATAAGCATTAACAGTGCATAACTTATTTAGAATAAGGTTCCATAAAAATCTGTTTGAAAGATTTCATATTAGATATGAAAGGGAAAGAAACCGGGTTTCACATTCCTAAACATTTGGGTATGCTAGGCATATGTTTGGATGATACCAAACTAAAACCCAAATTGGATAAGTGCCAATTGTAGGTTATCCTAGGGATACCAAAGTATTGTACTTATACATCTCACAAGAGAACAATTAGATTGTTGCTCACCATGCGGTTTTCCTAAGAGGAATACCGATATGCAGTGGTAAGTGGGAGGATAGTAAAACTCGATGAAAATCGGAGTGATACTATTCAAGGCACCGATTCCTAATGGAACACAAATAGTTCATCAAGGATGAAACTATTGCCATTAATCTTCAAATACACAAGAACCACGTATGTCAGAGAGATTCAGAAAACAACCTGGGGTATGGGTTTCTGATCTCACCTTATAAAGATGTCAATCTTTTGAGGTATACCAACTGACTACGTATAAGGAAGTGATACAAGGTATCGACTCCCTAATCATGACAAAGTGTCATGAGTCCGAAATGGATTCCATGTATATCAATAAGTTTGGATACTAGTTGATGTACCACAAGGCATTATACCTGTTGGTACTATATAAGTCTTCAAGGAAGATATACATGGATGGCAACATACCGACGTACTAAGCTGGGCTTGTAGTAGAAAGGTATCGTTATCAACATTGTGTTGATTACGATTCAACCTTTTATCTATTGCCACGGTAAATCCATTTGGATAATGCTTGCTAACGCTGCATGTTTCATTTATGAAATATGACAGCTTAACGGGAAAATCTCTTTCCTGAAAAGGAAACCATTTGGAGGATGTTTACAACATCCTGTCGGTTTTGTCGTACCATAACAAGCACACAAGGTTTGTAGGTTATTCGATCCATGTTTGGATTGAAGCAAGCATAGGTTCTTGGAATTATCGTTTTGATGTAATCATAATGGAGTATGATCTAATTCAAAACGAAAAGATTCTTGTGTATATAAGGAGGTTAATGGGAGCGTACTGATAGTGGCTGTCCTATACAATAATGATAATATGTCATTTCTTGGAAATGATATTCCCATAAATATTATCGGCGAAAGCTTGGCTTTCGAGAAAATTCTCCATAGAATTCTTGGGAGAAACAACCTTTATTCAAGGAATAAAGATCTACGGGGATAGATTAAGTTGTTGAAACTCTCCGAGAACTCGTACATTGAAAAATGTACGCGACCTGGTGTCTCATACGCTTTGAGCATATGGATTCACAAACAGGCCAATCCGAGTGATAGTCACTGAATCGATGTTAAGAACATTCGTTAGTATCTTAAAGATCTAAGGATGTTTCCTTAAACTATGAAGATGGAGAACTTGAAGTGACTAGGATCACTAATGCAAGTTTCCTAAACCGATTAAACGACTAAAAGTTGCAAACGGTACTATACAGTTTGAATAACGGGACAGTGAGCTGAAAATCTTCCAAGCAAGATACTGTTACCGAATAAACAACAAATGCGGGTTATTGCTGCAGCTGAGGTGGCAATAGAAGCCTTCTGGGTCGATAATAAATCTAATTAGATTAGATATAGTTTTGTTAGCAGCTGAGCTAGGCGTCAACACGTGCTAAAGAATTAATGGTCTCATCAACGATCCAGATACATACTTCGATATTCATCTGATTCGTTCGGATCATACATAGTGGCGATGTGATGATCGAATAAATCGCATCAGACGATAATCATGCAAATCGGTGACGAAAGCCTTTTCTCAGCAGTTTGAGCCAACCGTACATAGTTCGGGTGTAAGACACTCGAGTAACAGGCTATAGGCCAAGTGAGAGATTGTTGGAAAATTATGACCCATAGTGTCACTATTTGTACAGATCATGGTTTTGTTGTACAAATTAACTATGTGACAAAGGAGATTGCACTCTTATTATTTGTGATTAGATCACCCAGATATATAAATGATAAGAGGTCCGTGTGATTTGTTCCTGGATTGAGAATGATATGAGACTGTATCAATCCACGAAGGATAAATCATTAAATATCCATAGTCAGAGTATTATCGAGATTGGACATCGATGAATACGTAAAAGACTAGTATAACACTTGTGCGCGTTGTGAGGGCACAACGACATAGTTCTCATATATTTGGGTATAAGATACTCATGCAAGTGTAATAGGAGGTTGTGTTTTACCGATGGTACGGGAAACAGCTTCGCTCTGGATACACCCCCTCGGAATTCCATTGGTAGTATGATTATATGTCTATGGAAGTCCGAAATCAGGGTAGGTGTATTTGGTCTTAACCTGAGACTTGCACCGCTAATACTTGCGATAATCAATATACTTTGGTTGTGGTCTTCCAGGACTTTAACAGGTTCTGTGTACGCCAATGCTGGGTATATCGAGAATCGTAGTGTGTTAGGTGTGATGTCAAGACGGAAGTGTCACTCCAGTCATATGGAGATGATGATCGCGCAGTGATACATAAATAGTTCTCTAAAAAGGTTGCAACCGTCGGGATAATATGACTTGGTCATGATTATCCGATATTAAAGAGACTAGTTGCTCCTTATCCGATATATACTTCGTATGGGGCAGACACTGTACCAGCCCCAGGCCTTGCATGTGATCTTCCGATATTGGACAGAAATACGCAATACTACATATACTACGCCTGATATAGATCCTTTATTCCTGTAAGGATATTTCTGGAGAATTGGGTAGGCATGGCGCTTTGCTAGAAGCCAACATTGTCTTGTAAATCGGTATAAACGTAGTACGAGGTACTTACGTGTTCGGATAGTCTGACGACTGAATTTACTGCCAACATATCCGAGGATCTCATGGGTCGCTTCCCAAAGATTCACCGATGACGTATGACTCGCACTTTTAATTAATCTGGGATTAATAATATGAGAGAGAAAATTAATCTGGGATTACTTGCGGAGATATTTTATCTGGAATAAAATATCATTTAAAGAGAGATAATGATTAATTTGGAATTAATCGGCAAATTAATATACTTGATATATTAAACGAAATTGGATTTCGACGCGAAATTAAAATTAGATTTTAATTCGGGCGAACGAATTAATTTAGAATCATTTCATTAGCGACGTGAATAGTGACTTCGCTAGGCTTAATCATTTAATTACGACGCAACGGAAAATTCATTAATTTGGAATTAGCAAACCCGAGCCCGAGATTATTTGCAAACGCATTCGCATTTCGAATTCGAGTACGACACGCAGGTCAAATCTAGCGTCAAATCATTAGTCGCATCAAGCGTCAAATCACTTGTCACTTTGAGTGATGTGACTTGAAGACTTGATTGAATGATGTGACTTGATGGAAGTGGTTGGAAAGCTTTTGAAAGCTTGATTGTCATATATTATTATTTTAATATATGGTATATGTTTTTTATTTTGGAAAATCAATTACCATCCAACACACAAATCTCTCTTCTCTCTTCTCCATCTCTCTCACGCCATTTTCTTCTTTTCTTTTACTGGTTTGACCGTGACAAAGAAGGAAAAAGGGAAGCAAAGTGCTTGGTTTTTATGGCAAAAATCAAGAGAGCTAGCACTCTGAGAGACATGCGAAGGTGATAGGGAAGTCCACCCATGAGCCGGGAATCGTTTGACGAAGCTTGGAGCTTAAAATTTGGAGATGAAGTCGAAACCAGTGAGCTGTGACAGTGCTCACTACCGAGCAGTCCAATGGGCAGAAGTTTGAGTTTTGTTCATTGCCGTGTCGCCCAACCGATCGATGTAAGTATTCCGTAACTTTCTCGATTGTATTCACACATGTTCATGCTTGTTTATTGATCCTTGGGACCTTTAGAAACACCAACAATGGTATCATGAGCAAGGAAAAGCATGAAAATGTTTAGGGCTTAAAACTTGGGTAAACTTGATTTTGAGCATGATTAATGAAATTCGATGAATTAATATGCTTAAATATGTTTTAATTGAAGATTGATTGGATCAATTTGTTGAAATTGTGTTTGGAACAAATTTCCCCAATTTTTTTGGTGTTGGCCGAATGGTGAGAGCCCTAAATGACTTGGTGTTTTTGATTTTTGATTTATTGGATGAGTTATAATCATTTGGGAATGTGATTTAATGTCGATTGTGGATTTAATTGGATTGAAATCGAATCGGACACAAATAATCCCTAAAAGCCGAGAGTCATTGAGCATGACTGGGTTGATTTTTTTTTAATTAATTGTGTTGGACATGATTTAATATTAATGAGGATGATTAATTGTACAAATTTGGTGTTTTGGAAATATTGATTTGGGTAATTAATAATGCTATACACTTTAGTTAAATTAATGTGAAATTGGATTTTGTAATATAATTATTTGGGCTATTTTGTGAAATTGGGCTTAAGTGTTGTAATTGGGCTTATTGGGCTTGGTTGTACCAAGTTGGGTTTAGGCCAAATGGATTGGATCCAATTGGGCCCAAAACCGCTTCCATAAAGCCCAAATGCGACTAATGGACTTTTAAAGTTTAATTGGGCCTAATGGGCCTAAATTGATTTATGGGCTTATGGGGTAACTCCCGGATTGGACTTTGGTTATTGGGTTCGACCCGAGTTGACCAAAAGTCCACGCCTTAAGAAATTAATTAAAATCCCATTGGACTTTAATTAAATTGACGTTGGACGTTAATCGGGCTTTGAGACCCGAAACGATTAAATGTAGAATTTAAGTCGTAAAGGTTCGTTAATAAAGTGTAGTATTTAATTTGGAATTAAATAATCGAATTAGAATTAAATGCATATTGAATTGGATTTAATTATGTAGTTTAATTTAATTCGAGAATTCATACTTTGAGTACTTATTCGCAAAAACGAGTTTGACTCACGCAAAATCAAATCGTTGTTTGAACATTGGATGATCACTAATTATCAGATTAATTAATTTGATTAGATTAATTGATAACATGCTTGTGTGAATACATGGTTGCGATGCATGAATAATGTATATCAGATGGATATTAGATGGGTGGGGCAATTTTAGAAATTGTTGTAATAAATTTGATTTATTAATTGGACCTGTGTGTCCAGCCTTATTACCTCCTTATTCTTTGTATTCTCTTCTCACCTATTCCCTTCAATGTAAATGAGGTTTCTTTAGAAGTGTAGTGTAACGGGTAGAAGTAAATACTTTTGCTAGCGGGAGAGAGAAAGAGAGAGATTTGATCTAGGATCAATGTGTAAAGTATCCATCCGCATATCATTATTATTTTATTATACGCGCTTTATTATGTGTTTAGAATGCATGTTTAAGGGTGTATGATGATGAGACCTTAACAAAGATAATAATTTGGTTGCCAATTTGCACTCGAAAAACCCTCGCAAAATATTAAGCGTCTTTCCTTCCATTGAGTGATTCTCACTCAAGATCCGAGACTGGCATTGGCTTGTTGGCCAAAGTTAAGGCCTTTGTCCGTCGAGGATGTGTTTGAATCACGAGAGCTTTGTTCCATATTGGTGTCTTGTCTAAGTTATGGTTTGTTGGCCAAAGTCAAGACCACTTATTGTCCATCGACATTGATTACAAAGCTTTCCACGGTCAACGGGTCGCGCTTGACTGGGTTCACTAAGTTTGTTGTGCCAAAGCCAAGGCTTAGTTGGTTCAGAGGAAAAAGGTTAGGTAATACATTGGATGTATTGGCATATATAAGATATATGTTTCGGACTTGGATGTCCCCCTACCGGATCTAGGAATTGTATTGGATCCAATCGATCTTAGAGATCTACCTAGTTAATTATCATACAATTTATTGGCCAAATTCAAGACTGTGTGATATTTAAAGGGATCCTAGCCCTCTAGGAAACACGGTTTCCCAAGTACTCGACAGAGGGTTAGAAGCTCGCCGAAAAATAGTGGGAGGCAAGAATTGAATTTGCAATATTCGTTTAATTACTTGCCATACGCGCTCAAACAAATATCATTCGTCAAATAAATTAAATGTTAGTTGGACTAATATTTAAATGTTGTTTTAATAAATAGTTGGACTATATTCAAACTATTCATTTATAGTTGATTTTATAATTGGATTATAGTAATCAATATAATTGATTTTAATCTATTAAATTTATAGTTGATTAAATAGTTGGACTATTGTAATCATTATAATAAATACTACCTAAATCGTTGATTAATAGTTGGACTGTTAGAATCAAGATAGAAATTGAAAGATTGAAGTTTAATACATAATCCTAGGGAAGATGTATTTAAATGGTTTAATTTTCAAAATGGGAATAATTTCAGGATGGTCCTGGAAAATAATAAGTTACTTTATTTAATAAAATAACATATTATGCCTAAGCCCGGAGTTAAGCAAATAGTATAGCATAATCTTTGGAAGATTTATGTAATGATAACTTAAGTGCTTAATCCATTAAGCTTGTCATAGTAGACTCCTTAATTTCTGAATCAGAACTAAGGATTAGATCCTTAAAGTATGATAATGAAATTGAAGGATCTTCATAAATCTATTTTAAATTTTAGAAGTACCAAATATTGCAATAGTAAACTCTTGGAGGGTTAATGACTATTCTCATGGAGACAAAGTCAAAATTTGTAATATGGCAAGTAGCGCAAGGCGCACCTTACTTCGATATTCTAGAAGGCCAAGGCTTGGCCAAAGGCTTCTAGAGTGTGGAAAAGGGTAAAGGCAAAATCATTATTATCTTCTGGGAAGATAAATGACATATCCCAAAATGTCTGCTTAAATTGTGGCAAACGGGATTGCGGAAGCATGACTGCCGTTTGGACAAAACAGACATAAAGGAATTGAAGACGAGCAAGGCTCTAACTTCAAATATGTTTGTCACAATTATGTTCATTACTACTATTGAAATTAGATTTTAATACTTAGTGTGGTACATAAATATATATTGATGTTCAGAATCTGCTTTGAGCAGGATACTGACTTCCATAGAGATTAATCTGCGAATTGGAAACGGGAAGAAAATCGCTGTTTCAACAGTAGATACCTAAATTTAGGAACTACCCTTCAGGTGTGTACCTAAATTTGAAAACTGTTATAATGTAACTAGTTTGACTAGATACATTATCTCTATATCAGTGTATAACCCGCAGCGGGTGTACCTTTATATTCTAGAACACTAAAGTGTTTTATTATATAAAGATGATATTGAGATATACACATTAGATGTGAATAACAGAATTTATATATTTTGAATATAAATAAATCTCAAACATGACAAACAAATAGCTCAAACTGATTTGATCAGATGAAACTAATTAGTGGCATTGTTATCTGGGACACAATTAAACAAGAATCGTATATCCACACTTTTGAAGAGTGGGTACTAGGACTGTTTTTGATTCCATTTAAATAAAGTCTACGAATCTAGTTTATTGGGCAATGTGCCTAAAACACATTTACTTGGTAAAAGTGAAAAATGCCACCAATCTGTTAGCCCTAGTTCATTGTGAAGCAACTGGGCCCATGTCTAGTTAGGCTAGAGGTGGAGATGAATATTTCGTGACCTATACGGATGTGGCATTGCGTTATGGTTATGTGTTTCTTTTGAAGAACACAAATCAGAAACTTTTAAGTTTCGACACGAAATAGACAAACAAATAGACTAAAGTATTAAACCGTCACGGTAAAACCGTAATGGAAAATACTTAAGCAATAAGTTTCTATTATACTTGAAAGAGTAAAGTATTCTTTCAAATGAGGACTCCTCCCGAAACACGTCAGTTTGACGTGTGTCCGAACAGAGTAACCGAATTTTGTTGGACATGATAAGGTTAATCATGAGTCACTTTGAGCTACCATTTCCTTCAACGGATAAGCATTAACAGTGCATAACTTATTTAGAATAAGGTTCCATAAAAATCTGTTTGACAGATTTCATATTAGATATGAACGGGAAAGAAACCAGGTTTCACATTCCTAAACATTTGGGTATGCTAGGCATATGTTTGGATGATACCAAACTAAAACCCAAATTGGATAAGTGCCAATTGTAGGTTATCCTAGGGATACCAAAGTATTTTACTTATACATCTCACAATAGAACAATTAGATTGTTGCTCACCATACGGTTTTCCTAAGAGGAATACCGATATGCAGTGGTAAGTGGGAGGATAGTAAAACTCGATGAAAATCAGAGTGATACTATTCAAGGCACCGATTCCTAATGAAATAAAAATAGTTCATCAAGGATGAAAATATTTCCATTAATATTCAAATACACAAGAACCACATATGTCGGAGAGAGTCAGAAAACAACCTGGGGTATGGGTTTCTGATCTCACCTCGTAACGATGTCAATCTTTTGAGGTATACCAACTGACTACGTATGAGGAAGTGATACAAGGTATATACTCCATAATCATGACAAAGTGTCATGAGTCCGAAATGGATTCCATGTATTTCAACAAGTTTGGATACTAGTTGATGTACCACAAGGCATTGTGCCTGTTGGTACTATATAAGTCTTCAAGGAAGACATACATGGATGGCAACATACCGACGTACTAAGTTGGGCTTGTAGCGGAAAGGTATCGTTATCAACATTGTGTTGATTACGATTCAACCTTTTATCTGTTGCCATGGTAAATCCATTTGGATAATGCTTGCTAACGCTGCATGTTTCATTTATGAAATATGACAGCTTAACGGGAAAATCACTTTCCTGAAAAGGAAACCATTTGGAGGATGTTTACAACATCCTGTCGATTTTATCGTACCATAACAAGCAAACAAGGTTTGCAGGTTATTCGATCCATGTTTAGATTGAAGCAAGCATAGGTTCTTGGAATTATCGTTTTGATGTAATCATAATGGAGTATGATTTAATTCAAAACGAAAAGATTATTGTGTATATAAGGAGGTTAGTGGGAGCGCACTGACCGTGGCTGTCCTATACAATAATGATAATATGTCATTTCATGCAAATGATATTCCCATAAATACTATCGGCGAAAGCTTGGCTTTCGAGAAAATTCTCCATAGAATTCTTGGGAGAAACAACATTTATTCAAGGAATAAAGATCTATTGGGATAAATTAAGTTGTTGAAACTCTCCTAGAACTCGTACATTGAAAAATGTACTCGACCTGGTGTCTCATACGCTTTGAGCATATGGATTCACAAACAGGCCAATCCGAGTGATTGTCACTGAATTGATGTTAAGAACATTCGTTAGTATCTTAGAAATCTAAGGATGTTGCCTTAAACTATGGAGATGAAGTTACTAAGATCACTACTGCAAGTTTCCTAAACCGATTAAATGACTAAAAGTCACAAATGGTACTATACAGTTTGAATAATGGGACAGTGAGCTGGAAATCTGCCAAGCAAGATACTGTTACCGAATAAACAACAAATGCGGGTTATTGCTACAGCTGAGGCTGCAATAGAAGCCTTCTTGGTCGATAATAAATCTAATTAGATTAGATATAGTTCTGTTAGCAGCTGAGCTAGGCGTCAGCACATGCTAAAGAATTAATGGTCTCATCAACGATCCAGATACATACTTCGATATTCATCTGATTCGTTCGGATCATACATCGTGGTGATGTGATGATCGAATAAATTGCATCAGACGATAATCATGCAAATCCGCTGACGAAAGCCTTTTCTTAGCAGTTTGAGCCAACCGTACATAGTTCGGGTGTAAGACACTCGAGCGACTGGCTATAGGCCAAGTGGGAGATTGTTGGACAATTATGACCCATAGCGTCACTATTTGTACAGATCATGGTGTTGTTGTACAAATTAAATATGTGACAAAGGAGATTGCACTCTTATCATTTGTGATTAGATCACCCAGATATATAAATGATAGGAGGTCCCTGTGATTTGTTCCTGGATTGAGAATGATATGAGACAGTATCAATCCACGAAGGATAAATCATTAAATATCCCTAGTCAGAGTATTATCGAGATTGGACATCGATGAATACATAAAAGACTAGTATTACACTTGTGCGCGTTGTGAGGGTAAAACGACATAATTCTCATATATTTGGGTATAGGATACTCATGCAAGTGTAATAGGAGGTTGTGTTTTACCGTTGGTACGGGAAATAGCTTCGCTCTGGATAGACCCCCTCGGAATTCCATTGGTAGTATGACTATGTGTCTATGGAAGTCCGAAATCAGGGTAGGTGTATTTGGTCTTAACCTGAGACTTGCACCGCTAATACTTGCGATAATCAATATACTTTTGGTTGCTGTCGTCCAGGACTTTAACAGGTTCTATGTACACCAATGTTGGGTATATTGAGAATCGTAGTGTGTTGGGTGTGTTGTCAAGACAGAAGTGTCACTCCAGTCATATGGAGATGATGATCGCGCAGGGATACATAACTGGTTCTCTAAAAAGGTTGCAACCGTCGGGATAATATGACTTGGTCATGATTATCCGATATTAAAGAGACTAGTTGCTCGTTATCCGATATATGCTTCGTACGGGGCAGACACTGTACCATCCCCAGGCCTTGCATATGATCATCCGATACTGGAAAGAAATACGCAATACTACGTATACTACGCCTGATATAGATCCTTTATTTCTGTAAGGATATTTCTGGAGAATTGGGTAGGCATGGCGCTTTGCTAGAAGCCAACCTTGTCTTGTTAATCGGTATAAACATAGTACGAGGTACTTACGTGTTCGGATAGTCCGACGATCGAATTTACTGCCAACATATCTGGGGATCTTATGGGTCGCTTCCCAAAGATTCACCGATGACGTATGACTCGAACTTTTAATTAATCTGGGATTAATAAAATGAGAGATAAAATTAATCTGGGATTAATTGCGGAGATATTTTATCTGGGATAAAATATCATTTAAAGAGAGATAATGATTAATTTGGAATTAATCGGCAAATTAATATATTTGATATATTAAACGAAATTGGATTTCGACGCGGAATTAAAATTAGATTTTAATTCGGGCGAACGAATTAATTTAGAATTAATTCGTTAGCGACGTGAATAGTGACTTCGCAATCATTTAATTACGACGCAACAGAAAATTCATTAGTTTGGAATTAGCGAACCCGAGCCCGAGATTATTTGCAAGTGCATTCGCATTTCGAATTCGAGTGCGACATGCAAGTCAAATCAAGCGTCAAATCACTTGTCACTTTGAGTGATGTGACTTGACAACTTGATTGAATGATGTGACTTGATGGAAGTGGTTGGAAAGCTTTTGAAAGCTTGATTGACATATATTATTATTTTAATATATGGTATATGTTTTTAATTTTGGAAAATAAATTACCAACCAACACCCAAATCTCTCTTCTCTCTTCTCCATCTCTCTCACGCCATTTACTTCTTTTCTTTTACTGGTTTGACCGTGACAAAGAAGGAAAAAGGGAAGCAAAGTGCTTGGTTTTTGTGGCGAAAATCAAGAGAGCTAGCACTCCGAGAGACATGCGAAGGTGATAGGGAAGTCCACCCATGAGCCGGGAATCGTTTGACGAAGCTTGGAGCTCAAAATTTGGAGATGAAGCCGAAACTAGTGAGCTGTGACAGTGCTCACTTCCGAGCAGTCCAATGGGCAGAAGTTTGAGTTTTGTTCTTTGCCGCGTCATTCAACCGATCTTTGGGAAGCGACGCAAGAGATTCCTGGATATGTGGTCAGTAAATACGATTTTCGGATTATTCGACACGTGCGTACCCCATACCACGTTCTCACCGATTTACAAGACCTGGTTGGCTTCTAGCAAAGCAACATGCCTACCCAATTCTCCTCAATAAATTCAACATGAAATATATATATAATCTATATCAGGCATAGAATACAATGTATTGCGTATTACGATCCAGTATCAGATGTCACATGCTAGGCCTAGGGCTGGAATTGTGTCTGCCCCGTACTAAGCATATATCGGATCACTAGCAACTAGTCTCTTTGATCGGATAATCATGAACTAGTCATATTATCCCGATAGCTACAGAATTTGAGAGTACTAGTTCTATATCTCTGCAAGATCATCATCTCCATATGACTGAAGTGATACTTCTTTCTCGACATCATACCCAATACACTACGATTCTCAGTAAACCCAGAAGAGGCGTACACAGAACCTGTTAAAGCCCCGAACGACCAAAACCAAAGCGTACTGATTGTCGCAAGTATTAGCGATGCAAGTCTCACGTTAAGACCAAATACACCTACCCTGATTCGGATTACCATAGACACATAGTTATACTACCAATGGGATTCCGATGGGTCTATCCAGAGCGAAGCTGTTCCCGGTCCAACGGCTAATAGAACCTCCTATCACACTTGCATAAGTATCCAATACTTAAATATATGAGAACTATACCGCTAAGCTGCCATAACGCGCACAAGTGTAATATTAGTCTATTCCGCATTATCGATGTCCAGTCTCGATAATACTACGACTAAGGATATTTAGTGATTAAACTTTCGTGGATTATTACTGTCTCATATCTTATTAATCCAGTACTAATCATATGGACTTTTATCATTTTATATCCAAGTAATCCAATTATAAAATGATAAAAGAGCAATTTCCTTTGTCACATAGTTAATTTGTACAAAAACACCATGTCTTTTAGAAATAGTGATGCTATGGGTCATAATTGTCCAACAATCTCCCACTTGGCCTATAGCCAATCACTCAAGTGTCCAACACCTGAACTATGTACGGGTCGCTCATACTTATGCTGAGATATCTCTTTCGTCAGCAGATATGCAAGGTTATCATTTGAAATGATCTTTTCGATCTTCACATCGCCACGATGTGTGATCTCACGAATCAGATGAAACCGTCGAAGTACATACTTGGATCATTGATGAGACCGTAATTCCTTAGCCTGTGTTGTAGCCCAGCTCAGCTGCTAACAGAACTACTCTAATCCAATTAGGAATTTTATAGATCCAAAATGATTCATTTGCTACCTCAGCCGTAGCAATGTATTCCGCTTTTGTTGTTGAATCGGCAACAGTATTTTGCTTGGAAGATTTCCAGCTCACTGTTCCGTTGTTAAAATAAAATATGTACCCTTATTGCGACTTACAATCGCTTTATCGGTTTGGAAACTTACATCGGTGAACCCAGTCACCTGAAGTTCTCCATCTCCATAAACTTAGAAAGCATCATGAGTTCGTCTAAGATACTAAAGGATGTTCTTAGCATCAATCCAGTGACCATCATTTGGATCGGCCTGATAGTGACTGCAGATGCTCAAAGCATATGTGAAACCAGGTCGCGTACATATTATTGCATACATGATCGATCCGACTGCTTAAGCGAACGAGATCTGATTCATTGCATCTCTCTCATATTGAGTTTTAGGACACATGTCCTTAGATAGAGAGACGACATGTGACACTGGAAGCAGCCCATTCTGGGCTGATCCATGTTGAATCTCTTCAACACTTTGTCAATGTACGAGTTCTCGGAGAGTGCCAACACTTTTTAGATTTATCCCAGTAGATCTTTATTCCTAGAATAAAGGTTGCCTCTCCCAAGAATTTCATGGAGAATTTTGATGAAAGCCAAGCTTTCTCCGATTGTAATATGGGAATGTCATTGCTAAGAAACAATACATCATCAACGTATAGGTCAATCATTGTTATATACACAAGAATCATCTTCGTTTTGAATGAAACCATATACCATTATGATCTTATCAAAGCGTTGGTTCCAAGAACGTAATGGTTGCTTCAATCCACAAATGGATCGATTTAACTTGCAAACCTTGTTTGCATGTTTTGGCACGACAAAACTATCAGGCTGTTGTATGTAAACATCCTCTAAAAGGTTTCCGTTAAGGAAAGCAGTTTTGATGTCCATCTGCCATATTTCATAATCGAAATGTGCAACTTCAGCAAGCATTATCCAAATGGATTTAATCATGGCAACGGGTAAAAGGTTTCGTCGTAATCAACACCATATTGATGATGATACCCTTTCGCTACAAGCCTAGCTTTGTACGTTTGTATGTTGCCATCCATGTATGTCTTCACCAAGAAGACCTATTTTCTACCAATAGGCACAATGCCTTCTGGTACATCAACCAGTGTCCAAACTTGGTTGTATACATGGAATCTATTTCGGACTTCATGGCACCTTGCCATATAGCAGAGTTGATACCTAGTATCACTACCTCTTACATAGCCGGTTTGTATTCCTCAATAAGAGTAATGTCTACATGAGATGAGATCAGAAACCCATACCTCTTAGGTTATTTTCTGACTCTCTCCGACCTACGCGGTTATTGTGTATTAGAAGATTGTAGAACAGTCTCATCCATGATAAACTATTCGTGTTTCGTGAGGGGATCGGTGCCAGGAACAGTATCACTCCGATTTTCATCGAGTTTTACTTTCCTCCCACTTACCACTGCATTTAGGAATTCCTCTAAGGAAAACCGCATGGAGAGCAACAAATATTTTGTTCTCGTATGGGTTTTGGAAACAATATCCTTTGGTTTCCCTAGGATAACCAATTACAAATAGGCACTTATCCGATTTAGATTCTAGTTTGGTACCATCCAAATGTTTAATTATATGCCCATCATCCCCAAATCTTCAAGAATGAGAAACCCGGTTTCTTTCCTGTCCATATTTCATATGGGGTTTGTCCAACAGACTTTGTCAGAACCTTATTCAAAATAAGTATAACACTGTTCAATGTGTATCCTCTGAAGGAAATTAGTAGCTTAGTGAGACTCATTATTGACCTTACCATGTCTAACAAAGTTCGGTTTCTCCGTTCGGACACACCACTCAATTGAGGTGTTCCGGGAGGAGTCCACTGTGAAAGAATACCATACTCTTTTAAGTAATCGAGAACCTCATTGCTCAAGTATTTTCCACCACGGTCCAACCGTGACGTTTTAATACTTTTACTGGTATGTTTTTCTACTTCGTGTCAAAACTTTTTGAATCTCTCAAAAGTTTCCGACTTGTGTCTCATAAGACACACATAAACATAACTCGATGCAACATCCGTAAAGGTTACAAAGTATTCATATCCACCTCTAGCCTAGCTAGACATGGGCCCACGTACGTCACCATGAACCAGGGCTAACAGCTCAGTGACACTTACACCCTTACCGCTAAAAGGTGTTTTAGGAGCTTTGCCTAATAAACAAGATTCGCAGACATCATATGATTTAGGATCAAATCCATCCAAGTATCCACTCTTCGAAAGTGTGGATATACGAGTCTTGTCAATGTGTCCTATCCACACATAAGTTTCATCCGTCTTACTCAATTTGAGCCTTTTGTTTGTCATGTTATATGTTTGAGATTAATTTATATTCAAAATATAAATACTATTATTAACATCTGCTGTACATATCAAAATGTTATCTTAATATACCAAACACATAGTGTTCCAGAATACAAAGGTACACCCGCAACGGGTTAAATAAAATGCATAGATGATGTTCCTAAGTCAAACTAGGTACACAATAGCAGTCACCTAATGTAATTACATGCCCCAATGGCAGATATAAAACATAGGTCCCAACAGCCAAAACAACGACTCTCGTCCCGTTTCCGACTCGTTGGTCTATCTCTCTTGAAGCCAGTATCCTGCTAATCAGTAGATCTTGCATACCAGTACATATGTGAGTACCACATCTAGAATCAAAAATCTAATTTTTTAAAACCAGTAGTGAACATGTTTATAACAAACATACCTAAAGCAGGAGCCTTGCCCGTCTTCACTTCCTCTAACTCTGCCTTGTACTCACGGAAGTCACGTTTCTAGTGACCTTGTTTGCCACAATATAGGCAGACATCTTGGGATATGTCCTTAGTCTTCCTAGAAGACTGTGATGATTTAGCCTTGCCATTTTTCTTCCTTTTCTTCACACCCTCAGAAGCCTTCGGCCAAGCCTTGGCCATCTGGGATGTCGAAGTAAGGTGCGCCTCGCCCTTCTTGCCCTTTAGAAGCTCTGGCTCTGCCTCTTTCAGCATTGCCATTAACTCTCTAAGAGTTTTCTCTTGGTTCATCATATTATAGTTTATGATGAACTCGCCCCAGTATTCGGGTAAAGACTGTAAGATCAAATCTATAGAAGTCTCGGCCTCAAAGGTTATGCCCAGCTGACCTAACTGTTCGATGTCAACAATCATCTGCGACACATAGTGCTCGAAAGACGTACCATCTGACATACACGAGTGAAAGATCTTCTTGTGCAATTCGTGCTTCTGAGATCTAAGAATAGACCTGTGAGGATCCTTCAATTTCAACATCATACTATAAGGATCCAATCCTTTGTTCTGACGACGAAATTGAGGAGTCATTGCAGCAAGCATTACGGATTGAGCACTAAAGTTATCATCACGATGAGTCTTCCAAAACTCATGCTATACAATTTGCTCAACTCCGGGCTCAGGCCCGAGAGGTTTCTCTATGATATAGAGTAACTTCTCGGCTCCTAGGACTATCCTGAGATTCATCTCCCAATCTGGAAAATTGGAGCCGTTAAAGACATTGTCGCCCAGGATGATGTCCCTAATACAAATCTTTCCAGCCATCTCAATTACAATAGTCCAAATATCCTATCAATGATTTCGGGTACACTCAAAATGTAATGGTTATTATAGTCTAACTATATGACCAACTACAAGTGGAGTAGCGTGAAAACAGTCAAACTGTTCAATGAAAGTAATAAAAGATATTAGTCCAACTAATATATATTTATAACAACGATAAATAAAATAAAAGAGCGCGTGTAAACAAATATTAAACGAAATTGCAAATTTAATATTGGCCTCCCACTATTTTTTGGCGAGCCTCTAACACTATGTGGAGTACTCGGGAAACCCAGTTTCCTAGTGGGCTAGGATCCCGTTAAATAACACATAACCTTGTCTTTGACTAACAAGCTGTATGAAACTTAACTAGGTAGATCTCTAAGATCAATTGAATCCCATCCAATTTCTAGATCCGGTAGGTGGACCTCCAAGTCCGAGATATATATCCAATATATATTTCCTAACCTTTTTCCTCTAAATCAAGTAGGCTTGGCTTTGGCTCAACAAGCTTAATGATTCCAGTTAAGCGAGACCCATTGACAGTGGGAAAGCTTCGTAATCGATGTCGATGTACATAAATGACATTGACTTTGACCAACAAATCACAACTGCCCAAGACATGCGAAATATAACAAAGCTCTTATGGTTCAAACACATCCGCAATGGACAATGATCTTGACTTTGGCCAACAAACCAATGCCAATCTTGGATCTTGAGAAAGAAACACTCAATGGAAGGAAAACGCTTAATATTTAATGAGGGTTTTTTCGCGTAAATTGGCAACCAATTTATTATCTTTGATTAGGTATCATCATACACCTTTAAACATGCATTCTAAAAGCATAATAAGGTGCGAATAAAATAATAATGATATGCGGATGGATATATAACAAATTTGTTCCTAGAACAAATCTCTCCATTTCCTCTCTCCCGCTAGCACTTTACATACTTCTACCCAACTATAGAATACATTAAAGAAACCTCATTTACATTGAGGGGATTTGGTGAGAAGAGAAATACAAAGAGTAAAGAGATAATAGGCTGGACATGTAGGTCCAATTTAATAAATTCTAAATTTATTACAACAATTTCCAAAATTGCCCTCACCATTCTAACATCCATCCGATATACATTATTTATACAAATACATCCAAGTATGCACACAAAGCATGTTATTCAATCAATCTAATCCACTTAATTAATCTTTGAATTAATGACCATCCAATGTTCAAACAACGATTTGATTTGTGCGAGGCCAACTCATTTATGAATAAATACTCAAAGTACATATTCTTGAATTATATCGGACTATAATTTTAAATCCAATTTAATTTGTATTCAATATTAATTCGAATTTAATTCCAAATTAAATAATTACACTTTTAATAGTGCCTTTTAGACTTGGATTCCAAATCCAATCTAAATGGGTCTCAAAGGCTCAATTAGTATCCAATACTATTAAATTAAAGTCCAATGAGATTTCAATTAATTCTTTAGGCGTGGGCTTTGGCCATTATGGATCCAACCCAAGATGCCAAGGCCCAAGTAGGAATCATCATATGCCAAAAATCAATTTAGGCCCATTAGGCCCAATTAAATTTTTAAAGGCCCAAAAGTCATGTTTGGACTTTATGAAAATGGTTTTAGGCCCAATTGGATCCAACCCAATTGTCCAAAACCATACTTGGCCCAACCAAGCCCATTAAGCCCAATTACAACAAATAAATTAACACATTATTCCAAATTACATATTAATCCAATTAAAGTGTAATTGCCACAATTAATCAATTAATCTAATGTTTCCAAAACACTAATTAATTCAACTAATCATGCTCAACATATCCAATTCATGTCCAACATAAATTGAAGCAAAATAAATTCTTCCTAACATGCTTCATTCACGGCAATATGCAAGAAATCAACATTCAATTTTGATTTCAATCCAATTAAATCAACATTAGACATTCAATTTCATGCAATTAACATATCCAATTGTTAAATTCAAAAAATTACCATGAGAATTACTAGGGCTCCATTCGGCCAAGGTTAGGATTTTGGGGAAATGTTTGATCCAATCAATTTCACAAATCCAATGATGCACAAATCCAATTCATCATCATCCAACCACAACCAAACAAACAATTTCGAATTTTCATACTACAAGCATAAAATCCCAAAATTAAAGTTTAGAACCATAAAATTCAAATCAAGTTTAGAATGGCTCTCTGATACCATTGTTAGTATCCTAGATATGCCCAAGGATCCTAAACAAGATTTATGTGTGAATAAAATCAAAGGAAGTTGCGGAAAAACATACGATGATCGGATGAAGTTCAAGACTTTTCTTTGTTATTCGGAAGCTCCAAGCCTTTGAATTGAATTCCAAACTCAAGGGTGAGTTTCCCTATCACCTTGTTTGACTCTTTAAAGTGCTATCATTGTCAAAAATTGAAGCAAAATTCTTCCCCTCCAAGAGTGAAGAATTCGGCCATTGAGAGAGAGTTGGGAGAGATGAGTGAATAGTTCAAAACTAATCCAAAAAGTGGTGTTGACTTAGCTTTCAAAAGTTGGTGGTTGTGTAATAAATCCAATACACTTTATTGCCAACCACTTACATCACAAGTTGACAAGTGATGTGAGTTGTGGATCCCACCTAATTAATTCCAAATCATGTTGGCTTACACAACACACTTTTGGCCCGGTTCGTTTAATCCGACTAAACGAATTTTCCGTCGCTACGTAATTAAATCTAATTTAATTAAATAATAATACCCACAAAAATTATTACGGAAGTTGCTTGCGAATTAATTCCAAATTAATTCGTTCCCTTGAATTAAAATCCAATTTTAATTTCGTGTTGAAATCCAATTTCAATTAATATATCCAATATATTATTTTAGCCTAATTAAATTAATTAATTAGTAAAATCCAATTTAATTATTAAATTTACTTTACCGATTAATTCCAAATTAATCGCGCTCTCTCTTCTCAACAAATTAATCCCAGATTAATTCTTGCCGCAATTAATCCCAAATTAATTTTCTCTCTCATAATTAATCCCAGATTAATTCCGTTCGAGTCAAATGTCATCGGTGAATCTTTGGGAAGAACCCAATAGATTCCTGGATATGTTGGCAGTAAATACGATTGTTGGATTATCTGAAACGTGCATACCACGTTCTCACCGATTTACAAGTCATGGTTGGCTTCTAGCAAAGCACCGTGCCTATCCAATTCTCCACAAATATATTCAACATGGAATATATATAATCTGTATCAGGCGTAGTATAAAATGTATTACGTATTACGATCCTGTATCGGATGTCACATGCTAGGCCTAGGGCTGGAATTGTGTCTGCCCCGTACAAAGCATATATCGTATCACTAGCAACTAGTCTCTTTAATCGGATAATCATGACCTAGTCATTCTATCCCGATAGTTGCAGCATTTGGGAGTACTAGTTCTGTATCCATGCGTGATCATCATCTCTATATGACTGAAGTGATACTTCCATCTTGACATCACACCCAATACACTACGATTCTCAGTAAACCCAGAAGAGGCGCACACAGAACCTGTTAAAGCCCCAGATGACCAAAACCAAGGCGTACTGATTGTTGCAAGTATTAGTGATGCAAGTCTCAGGTTAAGACCAAATACACCTACCTTGATTCGGATTCCTATAGACACATAGTCATACTACGAATGGGATTTTGAGGGGTCTATCCAGAGCGAAGCTATTCCCGGTCCAACGGCTAACAGATCCTCCTATCACAGTTGCATAAGTATCCAATACTTAAATATATGAGAACTATGTCGTTAAGCTTCCATAACGTGCACAAGTGTAATATTAGTCTATTTCGCATTATCGATGTCTAGTTTCGATAATACTACGACTATAGATATTTAATGATTAAACCTTTCGTGCATTAATACTGTCTCATATCTTCTTAATCTGGTACTAATCATATGGACTTTTATCATTTATATATCCAAGTAATCCAATTACAAAATGATAAAAGAGCAATTTCCTTAGTCACATTGTTAATTTATACAAAAACACCATGTCTTTTACAAATAGTGATGCTATTGGTCATAATTGTCCAACATTTGGATCTTCAATTGCACTTCCCCTAAACTGAACTGATTGTTGTATCATTTGAATGCATGTTTTGATGTCACAAGGATTTGCAGGTAAGAGAGGAAGTACAATACATGATATGAAGCCGTCAACAACCAGAATTGTTCTGTCTCGAATGGGAATTGGTGGTGCTAATTCCAAAGGTTCAGGTTCTTGATTGTTCTTGTTGATTAGTACTTCTTGATCTTCTCGCCTTTCCCTTCTCAATTTTCTGATAGTTTTTTCAATTTCTGGGTCAAGCGGACGAGTTTTAAAGCTTCTGATTCTTCTCATGTAGTGTATAAGAACCTGAAACAAAAGAAAAAAAATAAATAATAAGCAAAAACAAATTAGACGCAAGTAAAGTATCTAACCTCAAAATTAATAGTAAAAGATAAATAAGTCCCCGGTAATGGCGCCAAAAACTTGATCGGTGAAATCAGGCACGTAACGCGAGCACACATATCGCTCAAGTAGTATAAATTGTATTGATCCCACGAGTAGTTAATACCTATGCTATTAATTTATTGAAATTAAATTTCTACAAGTATCTAAAAATTGATTGTTGTTTGGATGGTGATTTTAAATAACGATAAGTAATTAAAAGAATACAAAAGTAAATTATAAAAGTAATCAATATTATGAAACTATCTAAGGTTGTGAATCCTTCCAATATTCTTCTAAAAATGAAGTGATTATCTTATGTTTTTGTAATATGTCAGTTTATTAACCTGGAACACGAAGATATGAAAAAGCCTTTGTCGATGGTCAGATGCAAACAGTCAAAGTAACCCAATTAACTATATGTCTATGTTAACCAAGAAACTCTGAATTCATTAAGATTAAATTCCAATTATGGCTACCCACTCCCGACATGTATATGTCTATCCTGGAAGGAAATCTTTAAGGTGAGTGTGAGATCGTAAGCTATTGAGTCTAAGGTTGAAACCTAAAATCCCTTTGTCAAGTTCATTTTAAGTTTACCAAATCAATCTTATTAGTGGCCAATTAACAAGAAGCATTAAGTTTAAACCAAAACATTACACAAGACACAAGACAAATCAACTTATAAAACCATTGATATTGGAATTCATCACAACCCTAGATATTGTATTTAGTTACAACACATACCTAGGATTACTAAAGACATAAATAAATAAAATATCATGTAATAAGTTGAAAACTAAAAAGTAAAAATTACAACAATGAAATAAAATACTGGGGTTTGGGGATCCACTTTTATTATTTAAAATCTAGAAATCTCCTTTATTATAATATATAAATTTACATTATATTACCAACCGACTATATATGCGATATCCTGATTAAGTTATATTTTAATTAATTCCAACCGACCATAAATGCGGTATCCAATTAGGTCAGGTTAAAATTAATTTAATTAAGTCCATCCGACCATAAAGGCGATATCCAATTAAGTCGGGTTTTAAGATAATATATATATTATAAAATAAGGGAGATTAATCTAAATTATAATAATAAATGTTTCACCTTTCACCCCAGTAGAAAGAAATTACCTACACAAGCTTTAAGTAAAACAAACAAAGTTTTATTACTAAAATAAAAATTAAATACATGAAAACTAAAATTAAACAAACAAGATACTCTCTTCTTGGTATTCTAAGGAAATTCCCCAGAAGAAAGTTTGAGTTTTACATCAAATTTGGCATGCTATTTATAGGCAAATATAAAGGCTTCCACCAATTTCTACATGGCACCAAATCCTCCACCAAACATGCAAGTATGTTTAGTGGAAGTTTGACAATTGTAAATTGTCATTTTCTATTTTTTTCTTGTTTTTGATAATGACTTAATAATAACACATAACAAACTTTGGATTTTTCATCAATTTCACTCTTGTAAACTTCGGAATTCTAAATTCTTATGAACATCAAAGTTGTAGATCTTTAAGTCTTCTTTCATCTGGAACTTGAATCAAATAAATCCGATATCGGAGTAACAAGTTATGGCCAAAATATAAAAATTACGCAAAGTTGAAATTTCCGAAATTGTACTTCGTTAGAACGCCATTTCAAGTTTCCACCCTCCAAAATCCAAATGTCAAGTCCAGTTTTTGCCATTCTTTGTTGCACATTTCGTCCTGATTGATTCTATTGAGTCCCATTTTATTTTATCTGTAAAATAAACAAAAACACATCAAAACATTCCTAAACTCGTGAAATTATATGAAATATTAAGTAAAATGGGCGGTAAATATTGATATATTTTCCGCTCATCAGTAGTCACCTTCAGCAAGGTCCCTACATGAGTCAAGTAGCTGCAAAGAAGAAAAAACATGGTTAGTGGCTCCAGAATCAACAATCCAGGTGGATTTATCATCCTTCACTAATAGAGATTCGATAACGAGTAAATCATATTTACTTGTATCTTTTTTCTCCTTCAGCTCAGTAAGGTATTTAAGACAATTCATTTTTCCAATGCCCATACTTGTTGCAGTGGAAACACTTTCCTTTGGGCTTGGAATCCTTGGAGTCTTTCTTGTTCTTCTTCTTCATGGGCTTAACCTTAGCCTTCCTAGTGCTATTCTTATTTATCTTTGCAGATTTTGAAGACTCAGCAACATTTGCCTCATCACTGGGCTTATGAGGATCCACAAGCATGGACTCATAGTGAGTGAGCTCATTAAGCAGCTGGGTCAAAGTAGAAAGTCAACTTGTTCATAACATAGTTGCTTCTTTAACTACATGAAAATCTTCGGAAGAGTTTACATAATCTTGATCACCTGGCTATGCTCGTCAATATGAGCTCCATGGGTTTCAGACTGATGTCTCATCCTTCATCCTAGCAGCAATCGCTGAGACCATGGCCTCATAACGTTGACGCTTCTAAGGCTGCCCGAACATGCCCTGCAATGACTCCATCATCTGAGATGCTGAATCCATAGGTTCATGCTTTGTAGTAAGAACCTCAGACATCCCTGCTAGCAAGTAGCAGCGGGCTTTCTCATTAGCTGCGACCCATTTCTTATAGACCTTGCGCACAGCTTGGCCAGCATTTTTGGCCGGCTCGGGAGGACACTCCTCCGTCAGGGCAAACTTTAGGTCTTCGGAGACCAGGATAGCGTTCATGTTACTTTTCCACTTAACATAATTTTCTCTCGTTAATTTATCATTTGAGAGTATGGGATTAATCGGAGAAACTATGGCTGAAAAATAAAACAACATGCATTTAATATTCATTCATCGCATATTAAGATTGTCAAATAATTTTGGCATAAAATTAAACATGATGCATGAACCATGAATAATGAATTAGAAACCCAAGTTATGGAGATGGAGAACTTGAGGTGACTGGGTTCATCGCTGCAAGTTTCCAAACCGATGTAACGACTGTAAGTCGCAATAAAGGTACGTATATAGTTAGAATAACGGAACAGTGAGCTGGAAATCTTCCAAGAAAGATATTGTTGCCGAATAAACAACAAGAGCGGAACATTGTTGCAGCTGAGGCAGCAAAGGAAGCATTTTGGATCTAAATAATCGTAATCAGATTAGGAGTAATTCTGTTAGCAGCTGGGCCAGGCTACAACACATGGTAAAGAATCACAGTCTCATCATTGATCCAACTATGTACTTCAACTAATTCACTTGATTCATTCGATCGTACATCGTGGAGATGTGATGATCGAATAAATGGCATCAGATGATAAACTTGTAAATCCGATGACGAAAGCTGTTTCTCAGCAGAAGTTTGAGCGACTCGTACATAGTTCAAGTGTTAGACACTTGAGTGATTGGCTATAGGCCAAGTGGGAGATTGTTGGACAATTATGACCCATAGCATCACTATTTGTACAGAACATGGTGTTGTTGTACAAATTAACTATGTGACAAATGAAATTGCTCTTTTATCATTTATAATTGGATTACCTGGATATATAAATGATAAAAGTCCTTATGATTAGTTCCGGATTAATAAGATATGAGACAGTATTAATCCACAAAGGTTTAATCATTAAATGTCCCTAGTCGTAGTATTATCGAGACTAGACATCGATAATGCGGAATATGTTAGTATTACACTTGTGCATGTTATGGAAGCGTAACGACATAGTTCTCATATATTTGGGTATTGGATACTCATGCAAGTGTAATAGGAGGTTCTGTTTACCGATGGTATGGAAGCAGCTTCGCTCTGGATAGACCCCTCATAATAGCATTGGTAGTATGACTATGTGTCTATGGGAATCCGAATCAGGGTAGGTGTATTTGGTCTTAAACTGAGACTTGCATCGCTAATACTTGCGACAATCAATATACTTTGGTTTTGGTTGTCCAGGGCTTTAACAGGTTCTATGTACGCCTCTTCTGGGTATATTGAGAATCATAGTGTATTGGGTGTGATGTCAGGAAGGAAGTATCACTTCAGTCATATGGAGATGATGATCACGCAGGGATACAGAACTGGTACTCTAAGTGCTATAGCCATCGGGGAAGTATGACTAGGTCATGACTTTCCGATCATAAAGAGACTAGTTGCTAGTGATCCGTTATATGCTTCGTACGTGGCAGACACAACTCCAGACCCAGGCCTTGCATGTGACATCTGATACTGGATCGATATACGCAATACTACGTATACTACGCCTGACAAAGATCTTGTATTCCGTAGCAGAATATTTCTGAAGAATTGGGTAGGCACGGTGTTTTGCTAGAAGCCAACCATGTCTTGTAAATCGGTAAGTATGTGGTACCGGGTAGGCACGTGTTCGGATAGTCCGATGACTGTATTTACTGCCAACATATCCAGGAATCTCTTGGGTCGCATCCCAAAGATTCACCGATGATGTTTGACTCGAAAAATATTAATATAGGATTAATTAAGAGAGAGAAAATTAATCTGGGATTAATTACGGTAAGAATTAATCTGGGATTAATTATCAGAGAATGAATTAATTTGGGATTAATTATCAGAGAAAGAATTAATCTGGGATTAATTACGTCGAGAATTTATCTGGGATTAAATTCGTCGAGAGGAGAGGTAAAATAAATTTAATAGTTAAATTAGATTTTACTATTTAATTTATTTAAATGGGCTAAATAATATATTAGATATATTAATTGAAATCGGATTTCAACGCGAAATTATATTGGATTTTAATTCTAGCGAACGAATTAATTTGGAATTAATTCGAAAGCGACTTTAATAATAATTTTGCGAGGCATAATTATTTAATTAAATTAGATTTAATTACGTCGCGACGGAAAATTCGTTTAATCGGATTAAACGAATCCGAGCCTGAAGTGTGTTGAGCAAGCCCACTTGAATTTTGAATTTAAAGTGGGGCCCACTTCACTTACATCATTAGTTACCTTTGGTGATGGATATGGGTGATAGGATTTGGTGAAATCTTGTAAAACACTCTTTGCCTTTTGAAAAGGAAAGAAATACAATTAAAATGATTTTTGGAATTTCTTTGTATTTTTCTCTCTCATTGGCCGACAAATGGCTTTTATTGTCTGATAGGCCGAATGACCTTATTTTCTTGATGGCCGATTGGCCTCTGATCTATATAAGCCATTTTGATTTTTCAAATGAAATGAGTTTTGGCTTAATAAAAAGTAAATAGAAAGCCACTGTCTCTGACTTCTTTTAATAAATGTCGACTAAGAAGAAAACATATGCTCTCTCTCTCTTTACAATGGCCGAATAACAGAGAGCAAATGGCTCTCTGGTTCATTTTATTTTGGCCGAATTGGCCTTGCATTTCTTTTGGCCGAGAGGCAATCAGCCTTTGTTTTGGAAACAAAGGCCAAAAGTAAATGGCCGATTGCTACCCCTCTCTCTCTCGGGCAAATTTGTTTCTCCTTGGGAGATAAAATTTGTTCCATTTGTTCTTGCTAGCACATATGAGAGTCAATTGAAGGTGATAGGGATACTCACCCATGAGCTTGGAAGCTTCAACATCCATGGAAGTTTTGAACTCAACCGATCAATGTAAGTCCTCCGTAACTTATTTTTTGATTTTATTCACACAAGAATCACGCTTAGAGATCTCGTGGCATGTCTAGGACACTAACACCATAAGCCCTCATAAATAAACAACAGAAACCCCAACAGATCCACTCAGCAGCCACCAAACACAATCAGACCACACACTCATTTTGAATCCTCACACACTCGGCACACACTGAACGTCCGGCCACATTCAACCACGAACCCTCCAACGAACTACCCCATGACCGGGACTACTCACCAACGTAACTCCATGGACCGAATGCACAAACAAACAAGACTCACCGCCTAAAAGACAAGAAGCTAAAGACCACATACCATTCACGTGAACCACACTCAGCCCCCGCCCCCCACTGACGCAAAAAGCAGCCCTCACCGAATATATAAACACCCAAAGCCAAAGAAAATAACAACAAACCAACAATCTGAACATGAATAACACATAGCCGCCACCGAACAAAACCAAATCCCAAGACCGTGAAAACACCACTCCAAACCAGTCCCCTAAAGCAGCCCCTAAACTAGAAAAAATAGTAACCAAAAGAGTCTAAGAAAACAGTCTCTAGACACCCTCTAAAATAGTCCCTGAACAACCCAAAAAATAATGAACAAAACATCGAAACAGCGGGTGAAAACAGAGAAAATAGCGAGTGGAACCAGCGAACCAAAAAAATAGCGGAAACGTTAACCCTTCCGGCGATGTCCCGACGCACTCCCGAGAAGCGACTTAAAAGGTAAGACCTGATGGCACCCTTTATTATACTTTATTTCGTTGTCCTGGAAACGACATGCTTGGTTGGACGTGAAATACGTCCAATCGGGTATGCGATGTCCTATATTGAAAATGGCCAAATTCTTTGGTCACATATTTCATTATTCGACATTTATTTCATGTTATTTGTCTTTTTACTATTTCACATTTAATTTGCATTTATGGTTGTTTTATTATTCCGCATTTATTTTGTGTTATTTATCTTCCTCGTTGTGTCGCATTTTGTCTTTTCGATTATTTATCGTCATATGCATTATCATATTTCATGTTTGTCTACATTGGGTTAATGATTGAGTGTTGCCTCTCGTGGTATATCGGATGGAAACCCAGACGTAATGGACGGTAGTGCGGTTTGTACTTGGGATACAACTCCACGTACCGATTGGGGAAACATTCATGCATGTGTTTATGTCATTTTAGACGCCACTTTGGTAATCTCATTCGAACACGTTCTCAATTGCTACATGAACGTATGCATTTTGTCTCTCTCTGTTCGAACGCGTTTCCGAACGCTACTCGAATGCATGCATTCGGCCTCACCCCGTTCGAATGTGTTTCCGGACGCTACACGAACGCATGCATTCTTTTTTTTCATGCATCACATCCCATCCCGTTCGAACGTGTTTCCGAACGCTACACGAACATGTGCATTCTGCCTCATGTGCTTAATTATCTGTCGCTATTATTAACGTTTCTATTGTCATTATCGTACTTCTTTGTTTAACATGTTTATGGAATTATGCATGTGCCTTCAGTTTTTATTTATATTTATAGGTGTGCAAACTTGGGTGTTGATTAAATTATCTCGTATGTGTTGCATAAGACTTGTTATACTATTACATAAATCCTGTCATTACAATTTTCATAAGTAAGGGACCATTCCGAACCCAACGGTTAGAGGTCTTCCCTTGCGAGAGGTGAGTACGACCTTAAATCATTTCCCAGTTCACACTGGGTGGCGACTCCATTTATTCCTCTGGTTTAGCCCCCCGCGGGCTACCCCGTACTCCCGACCGGGCCGCGAGCCCGGGCAGCGTCGCCACACCTCTGTGGCCATGTCTACAGTTATATTGAAAAGATTACATATGTAATGCATTATAAGTGTTCATTTTTAGCGTTGTAATGTGTAGTAAAATTGAGTACTTAGTATGAGAAGTATTATGCATTCATGTTGTTGAGTTAGACAGTGGTCCCATGCATGAGTTTATATATAAAATGAGATTAGCAGTTATCGTAGAGTCAGAGGCTCAGTGGATAGGATGACCTATTCCCTGCCGAAATTCTTACTTATTTTGGGTAGGCTATAATATCCGGATCACCACGGCATGATTACTATGGTCATTTCCACATGTGTGACGTATTATTTATCATAAAATCACTCATGAGTAAGTTCGTATTCATGAAATCATTTATCAAAAATATGGTAAAATTTTTCAACCCTAATAAGTCTCATATCCTCATTCTTTTGGTTAATTTGAAATCTCTTGCATGTAACCTTATGCCCTAAAATTTGAAATTCATGGAACCTAGGTTTAGAAATGATATGATATGTATGATTAAGTTAAACTATTGTGTATTTATACTTTTGGTGGTGATATAACATGAAATATATGTAACACAAGTTTAATTTGTCAAGATTGATAATGGGTTTTGTCATGGTCGAATAAAGGGAGTGAAGAAAGGCTTGATTGTTGTGTTTTAATGACTTTATGTTATGAATTAAGCATTTTTTTATTGGAATTCTTAAAATTTGAAAATGAGTTCTTTGGCCGAAAAAGGAGAAGATCAGGCCTCGGACTTAATTGAAGAAATGGCCAACAATAATTCTTTGTGGCCAACAGAAAGAAGCATGATTCAACGAATCGTAGGAATCTACCAAATTGGAACCAACACAACAATGAATGCCAAGCTGGAACAGATGTGCAAATTCATGGAAACACTTAACACATAAGTTGTAAACATCGCCGGAGTCATAAGTTCACCATATGAAGGAGCACCAGAGACAAATCAATATGATAAGACGGTGAATTATGTAAACAATTTCAACAAATAGGGGAACAATCCATATTCCAACATATACAACCCAGGGTGGAGGAATCTGTTGGACAATTATGACCCATAGCGTCACTATTTGTACAGATCATGGTGTTGTTGTACAAATTAACTATGTGACAAAGGAGATTGCTCTCTTATCCTTTTTGATTAGATCACCAAGATATATAAATGATAAGAGGTCATTATGATTTGTTCCTGGATTGAGAATGATATGAGACAGTATCAATCCACGAAGGATAAATCATTAAATATCCCTAGTCAGAGTATTATCGAGATTGGACATCGATAAATACGTAAAAGACTAGTATTACCCTTGTGCGCATTGTGAGGGCACAAACGACATAGTTCTAATATATTTGGGTATATGATACTCATGTAAGTGTAATGGAGGTTGTGTTTTATCGATGGTATGGGAAACAGCTTCACTTTGGATAAGACCCCCTCGAAATTTCATTGGTAGTATGACTATGTGTCTATGGAAGTCTGAAATCAGGGTAGGTGTATTTGGTCTTAACTTGAGACTTGCACCGCTAATACTTGCGACAATCAATATACTTTAGTTTTGGTCATCCAGGGCTTTAACAGGTTCTGTGTACGCCTCTGCTGGGTATATTGAGAATCGTAGTGTGTTGGGTGTGATGTCAAGACGGAAGTGTCACTCCAGTTATATGGAGTTGATGATCGCGCAGGGATACAGAAATGGTTCTCTAAAAAGGTTGCAACGGTGGGATAATATGACTTGGTCATGATTATCCGATATTAAAGAGACTAGTTGCTCGTAATCCGATATATGCTTCGTACGGGGCAGACATTGTACCAGCCCCAGGCCTTGCATGTGATCATCCGATACTAAATCAAAATACGCAATACTACGTATACTACGCCTGATATAGATCATTATATTCCTGTAAGGATATTTTTGGAGAATTGGGTAGGCATGGCGCTTTGCTAGAAGCCAACCTTGTCTTGTAAATCGGTACAAATGTAGTATTAGGTACTTACGTGTTCGGATAGTCCGACGACCGAATTTACTGCCAACATATCTGGGGATCTCATGGGTCGCTTCCCGAAGATTCACCGATGACGTATGACTCATACTTTAATTAATCTGGGATTAATTAGATGAGAGAGAAAAATTAATCTGGGATTAATTACAGAGATATTTTATCGGGGATAAAATATCATTTAAAGAGAGATAACGATTAATTTAGAATTAATCGATAAAATTAATATATTCAATATATTAAACGAAATTGGATTTCGACGCGAAATTAAAATTAGATTTTAATTCGGGCGAACGAGTTAAGTTAGAATTAATTCGTTAGCGACGTGAATAGTGATTTCGCTAGGCATAATCATTTAATTACGTCGCAATGGAAAATTCGTTAATTTGGAATTAGTGAACCCGAGCCCGAGATTGTTTGCGAGCGCATTCGCATTTCAAATTCGAGTGCGGCACGCAAGTCAAATCAAGCGTCAAATCACTAGTCGCATCAAGCGTCAAATCATTAGTCACTTTGAGTGATGTGACAACTTGTCACTTGATTGATTGATTGATGTGACTTGATGTCAGTTGATGGAAATCATTTATTGCTTGACTTTTGGAAAGCCAAATTCATTGTAAATGAATTTGAAATTCACATTTGTGTATAATATACACAAATTAGAAACAACTCACACAACTCTCCTCTATTTCCTCTCTTCATCTACATGCCCATTTTGGGCTGTTCTTGTTCTGTTTTTCTGGGAAAACCGTGAGCAATGGGAAGCAATGTGTGATGATTTTGCGGCAAAATCATCAAGAGCTAGAACTCCGAGAGACATGCGAAGGTGATAGGGAAGTCCACCCATGAGCTTGGAATAAAATCACAAAGCTTGGAGCTTGATGAAGATGATTGAAGTCGAAAATGGAGGAAGGACAGAAGCTCACTGCCGTGAGCTGTTGATGAGCAGAAAAATAATTGTGTTCGTCACCGCGTCGCTCAACCGATCGAAGTAAGTATTCCGCAACTCCCTCGTTGTATTCGTACTTATTTTATGCTTGATATTCGATCCTCGGGGCCGTAGAACTCCAACAATGGTATCAGAGCGATTGAAAAGCCTGAAATTTGATTAGGGCTTAAAGTTTGGATAAAATATGTTTGAGCATGTTTTAATTAAATTGGATGATTGAGTATGCTTAAAACATGTTTTATTGAGGATTGATTAGATCAATTTGAAGAAATTGTGTTTGGAACATTTTTCCCCAAATTTCCTTGCTTGGCCGAGAGGTGTAGATGCCCTAATTCTTGGTAATTTTTATTTCGTTGATCATTGAATGACTTGAAATGATTGAGTATGTTGATTTAGTGTTAATTTGGATTTAATTGGATTGAATTCGGAATTGACATAAAATTTGTCCCCATTGCCGAGAGCTATTAAGCATGTTTGGGTTTGATTTTTTGATTAAATTGTGTTGGACACTATTTGATGTTAAAGAGCATGATTAATTAGGCTAATTGATGTTTTAGAAATGTTAATTAGGTAATTAATTATGTAATGCACTTTATGTAATTAAATTGTAAAATTGGGTTTTTGTAATTTAATTATAATTGGGCTTAAAATTGGATTTGGGCTTGAATTGTTGTAAATAAGCTTATTGGGCTTGGTTGTACCAAGTTAGGTTTAGGCTAAATTGGTTGGATCCAATTGGGCCCAAAACCGCTTCCATAAAGCCCAAATGCGACTAATGGACCTTTAAACTTTAATTGGGCCTAAATTGATTTCTGGGATTATGGGGTAACTCCCGGATTGGACCTTGGTTATTGGGTTCGACCCGAGTTGACCAAAAGTCCATGCCTTAAAGAAATTAATTAAAAGCCCATTGGACTTTAATTAAATTGGTGTTGGACGTTAATCGGGCTTTGAGACTCGTAGCGATTAAATTTGGAATTTAAATCGTAAAGGTTCGTAAATAAAGTGTGATATTTAATTTGGAATTAAATAGCGAATTAATATTAAATACAAATTGAATTGGATTTAATTTTGAAGTTTAATTTAATTCAAGAATTCGTACTTTGAGTACTTATTCGCAAAACGAGTTTGACTCGAGCAAAATCAAATCGTTGTTTGAATATTGGATGGTCACTAATTATCATATTAATTAATTTGATTAGATTGATTGATAACATGCTTGTGTGAATACATGGTTGCGATGCATGAATAATGTATATCGGATGGATATTAGATGGGTGGGGCAATTTTAGAAATTGTTGTAATAAATTTGGAATTTATTAATTGGACATGCTTGTCCAGCCTTATTACCTCTTTTCTCATTGTATTTCTCTTCTCACCTATTCCCCTCAATGTAAATGAGGTTTCTTTCGAAGTGTAGTGTAATGGGTAGAAGCAAATACTTGTGCTAGCGGGAGAGGAAATAGAGAGATTTGATTTAGGATTAATGTGTTAAGTATCCATCCGCATATCATTATTATTTTATTTATACGCGCTTTATTATGTGTTTAGAATGCATGTTTAAGGGTGTATGATGATGAGACCTTAACAAAGATAATAAATTGGTTGCCAATTTGCACTCGAAAAACCCTCACGTCATATTAAGCATTTTGCACTCGAAAAACCCTCACATCAAAATATGACTCTCGAGCAGCATCATATGATGCTATTTTCAATCCCAAGCAGCATTAATTCAAAGCCAAGCAGCATCTTTGAAGGCACTGGAGAATCAAATGGGGCAACTGGCCAATGCTCAGAGTTACAGACCGCAATGAAACATTCCTAGCAACATAGAACCAAATCCAAGGAACATGGGAATGAGCAATGTCATGCCATCACTTTGAAAAGCGGTACTGAAATCAACAAAAATGTTGGAATCAAGGCATCCACTGAGGAAGTTCCAAAAGAAAACAGCGAAGCTAAACCGCAGATAGAGGAAAAATAGGCAAAAGAAAATGATAGAGAAAGATTCACTCCACCTCTACCTTTTCCACAGCGTCTCCAGAAATACAAACTGGATAAACAATTTGCTCGATTCTTGGAGATCTTCAAAAACCTGTATATCAACATTCCAATTGCAGAAGCATTGGAACGAATGCCCAGCTATGTCAAATTCATGAAAGACATTCTTTTACGAAAGCGGATATTGGGAGACTACGAGAAAGTAGCATTGACAGAAGAATACAACGCCATCATTAAGAGGAAGCTTCCCCCAAAGTTGAAAGATCATGGCAGTTTCACCATCCCTTGCATCATAGGAGAACATAACTTCGGTAAGGCTCTATGTGATTTAGGTGCTAGTGTTAACTTGATGCCTTTTCCATTTACAAGAAACTGTAAATTGGAGAAGCAATGACCACCTCAGTCTCTCTGCAACTTGCTAATAGATCTCTCATATTTTTGAGAGGTGTAGTTGAAGATGTGCTGGTCAAAGTCAAAAAACTCATTCTCCCAGCAGACTTTATTATCCTTGACATGAAGGAAGATGAAGATATGCCTTTTATCCTCGGGAGACCATTCTTGGCTACCGATCGAACCATTATTGATGTACAAAAATGTGAACTAACCTTGAGGGTACATGACCAAGAAGTAAAATTAATGTTTTCAAAGCCATGGAATTCACAAATGATGAAAAGAATGAGGAATGTTTCAGACTTGATGTGAGAGATAGTACCATCCATAACCCAAATGAAAAGAAAAGTTCAACTGACAAACTTAAAGTATGTCAACTGCCTGAAGATAAAGCGTACTACACACTGAACAAGTTAAATCTTAAACTACAAGCAACTGAAGAGAAAAGACTTCACCAACTCAATAAATTTGAGGAATTCCACATACAACCTTTCGAGAATGCCAAACTGTACAATGAAAAGGCCAAGAAGAGACATGATGAGAAGTTAGTGCGTATACAACTTGAATCGGGGCAGCGGGTATTGTTAAGCAAATCAAGGTTGAAATTTTTCCCTGGAAGGTTAAAATCACGGCGGTCAGGTCCATTCTTAATCACTCATGTTTTACTAGATAGAACCGTTGAGTTACATGATCCCAATTCTAATGAAACATTCAAGGTTAAAAGTAAGCGTGTCAAGCACTACTGGGGAGAATCATTGGGGCGACAAAAAGAAAGTGTCACACTTTCAGATCCAGCCTAACGTTCAGGCAGTCATGTCTAGCTGACGACATTAAACTTAGCGCTAGCAGGGAGGCAACCCATGTAAATTGTGTATATATTCAGATTTGGTGTGTTTTATTTTTGTGTGTTTAATTTTTGTAAGTAAAGTCACATTTCATGATGGAAGACGTTCTCGCAAATCTTTACAAGCAATTTCCCTCTGTTGGGTTTCTAAGATGTCCCAAGATCAATTTAAGCAATGAAATATGTGAATACTCAAAGAAGAATTTGCGGAGTAATACTCACTTTGATCAGATATTGGATGCGTCGAACACAAAACTTTTTCTTCCTTGAAGTTTCGGCCAAGCTCCTCTATGAAGATGAAATTCAAGCTCCAAGCTTTGTTGTTGATTTCAAGCTCAAGGATTGATTTCTCTATCACCTTATATGATTCTTTGAATGTGCTAGCAACTAGAAAATTTTGCAATAAAATTTTCTTCTTCTTCCTCCTTGTTTCGGCCAAGCCAAGTTTTGGAGAGAAAATGGAGAGTTGGGCGTGAATTAGAGAAGAGAGAGGAAGTGTGAGTAAGTTGTGTTTTATTTTCAAAAAATCAAATGATATACAAAACATTTGGTAATTGTGATTCACATCTAATCACACTTGTGTGTTTTACAAGTCTTCACTAACTTCCATCACAATAAAGTGAACAAAGTGATAAGTGATGTGACTTGTGGGCCCACTTGAATTAAAAATCCAAGTGGGCCCGCAAACACTCCTGGGCTCGGGTTCGCTAATTCCGAATTAACAAATTTTCTGTTGCGACGTAATTAAATCAAATTTAATTAAATAATTATGCCTAGAAAAATCATTATTCATGTCGCTCGCGAATTAATTCTAAATTAATTCGTCCGCGTCGAAATCTAATTTCGTTTAATATATCGAATATATTATTTTATCGATTAATTCCAAATTAATCGTTCTCTCTCTTCAAATAGTATTTTATCCTAGATAAAATCTCTCCATAATTAATCCTAGATTAATTATGTTCGAATCATACGTCATCGGTGAATCTTTGGGAAGCGACCCATGAGATCCCTGGATATGTTGGCAGTAAATCCAGTCGTCGGACTATCCGAAAACGTACGTATGTTGTACTATGTTTTTACCGATTTACAAGACATGGTTGGCTTCTAGCAAAGCACCGTGCCTACCCAATTCTCCATAAATATTCTTAAATGAATATATAATCTATGTCAGGCGTAGTATACGTAGTATTACGTATTGCAATCTAGTATCGGATGTCACATGCAAGGCCTGGGGCTGGAATAGTGTCTGCCCCGTACGAAGCATAAATCGGATCACAAGCAACTAGTCTCTTTAATCGGATAATCATGACCTTGTCATATTATCCCGATGGTTGCAACCAATTAGAGTACTAGTTTTGTATCCCTGCATGATCATCATCTCCATATGACTGAAGTGATACTTCTGTCTTGACATCACACCCAATACACTACGATTCTCAATAAACCCAGAAAAGGCGTGCACAGAACTTGTTAAAGTCATGGACGACCAAAACCAAAGCATATTGATTGTCGCAAGTACTAGCGATGCAAGTCTCAGGTTAAGACCAAATACACCTACCCTGATGCGGATTCCCATAGACACATAGTCATACTACCAATGGGATTCCGCGGGGTCTATCCAGAGCGAACCTGTTTCCGTACCATCGGTAAAGATAACCTCCTATCACACTTGCATAAGTATCCAATACTTAAATATATGAAAACTATGTTGTAACGCTTCCATAACACGCACAAGTGCAATACTAGTCTATTCTGTATTATCGATGTCCAGTCTCGATAATACTACGACTAAGGGTATTTAATGATTAAACCTTTATGGATTGATATTGTCTCATATCTAATAATCCGGAACTAATCATAAGGACTTTTATCATTTATATATATAAGTAATCAAATTAGAAAATGATAAAATGCAATTTCCATTGTCACATAGTTAATTTGCACAAAAACCACAATGTCTTTTACAAATAGTGACGCTATGGGTCATAATTTTCCAACACCATCTCTCCCTCAAAACTCTCTGATGAAAGTCTACAAAGCTCGCTTGGAACGAATGGGACTTATGATGATCAAAGGTATTCCTAATGACATTCGTTGGATTATTGAAGCACGAGTCCGATTGGCAGGTGAGTCATCTGACTCTTTTATTTCATATCTGCCTAGTTTAGGAAGAAGCACCTATGCTAAGAAAATAATAGCTAAAAGACTAGGTGTTTGCTATAAATGTGCACACATGACATATAATACTCATTATCGTTCTTTAGGAATGGTGTCTGATAACCGTGAAGATAAAATTAAATTTATTAGGGATGGCTTGAGTAAGGAGTATTTGGATGACATATCATTGACTCTTGAGACGCATCCCAATGGATATGTACATCACGAAATTCACATGTTACATGCACAATTCCAAAAAGAAATACAACATTTAAGTCTCGGGACTCTAAAACACCATGTTTGCCAATTTATAAGAAAATTGGATGAGAAGCTTTTCATTGACGTATAGACGTCATTCAAGCCGTTACTTCTTGTAAATATTATTATCTCTATATATTTATCTAATAATTGTGATTTGATTTTTTTTGTTATTTTTATTTTATTTTCTCCGATAGGATCTATACTTTTCGACTTTCACGATATATTTTACTGTTTAGCTAATAATTGTCATTTGACAGGTACTAGTGCTATTATTACTCACCCTTTTTTAGGTTCTATAAATTCAACTCATCATTGCACTCTTGAAGGCATCCAGTCTTGAGAAAAAAATACATAAAAAAAATGGAAGCAACTTCAAGAAGACGAGTTGTTAACATTTGTGTGTTTTGCGGTACTAGTGCTGGTTCTAAACCAGAATTCTTAGCTGGAATTGGGTCGAGTCATAGCTGAAAGGAATATACATATAGTATATGGTGGTGGAAATCTTGGACTAATGGGGTACGTTTCAAGGGCAGTACAAGAAGGAGGTAGTCAAGTTCTGGGAATCATCCCAAAACCCTTGGCAGAGGCGAATCTATTAGGACCATCAAATGGAGAGGAACTTATTGTGACAGGAATGTCCGAACGACTTGTTGAAATGATTGATTATACTGGTGCTTTTATTGCTTTGCCAGGTGGCTTAGGTACGATGGAGGAAATTTTTACATTACTATCTTGGGCGAACCTGAACATACACCAGAAACCGATTGGACTGTTTAACGCTGATGGATTTTATGATTTTCTTTATGTGTTTCTTGATGATACCCAGAGAAATGGGTTCGTATAAAAACCTGTAAAAGAAATCCACTTCACTGCTAGAACTGCCAATGATTTAATTGACCAAATTTTAGCTTTTAAACCATAAATTGACCCTATCCTTTCAAAGATAAACTGGTCTGATAATGATCGTGGTAAGAAGCGTCGGATAAATCTGGATCTTAATCTTTAATTTTCTTTTTAGATGTTGAATTTCAGCTAACCATGTATTATTTCAAAATTCTTCTTATACTTTTTAAGATATTGAGGACAATGTCTCATTTAGGTTTGGGGGAGGGGAATAGTTGACTAGTAACTTGTTTTTATTTTTCGTTTTTAGTCAAAAAATTAAAAAAAAAAATTTAGAAAAAAATTAATCTTTTTTTATTTTTTTGTATTTTTAACTTGACTAATCAGGTGAAATTGGTGTGAGATAGCTGTGTAAGGAATTTCCACTCCTGAGACGTATCTCAACCTATTTCGTAACAAATTAATTTTTGTTTATTTCCTTTTGAATTATTTAATTTGTGAATTCTCCATAATACTGACTAAATTGGATCTTCATATGCTCAGTTGACAGGTATTATCAACATGCATGGTAACATACGACCATGAGTTGTAAGTGAAAAGTTTGTAATATTCAGTTCTCTAGTTTAATTGGAGGAATCATCTAAAAAAAGAAATGAAAAACAAATACATATGAGATCCGAGTAATTAAGTCCGTAGAGGTGTTCTAACACTAGTGTCCTAAAGCCAACTGGCTAGGGAGTCACTGGCCCAAAGCTCGCTACATGGATTGAAGATGTTATAAAAAAAAAAGGAGTGTGAATTCTGATATAACTTTAAAACAAAAATATTACTCTCTTTTCAACTACACTTATGAATATTGTGGGCACAATGATTTGATTAATACCTTGTTGGTTGTATATATGAAGAATGGTAAAAATAATCGGAGAATTTACTTATATGGTAATTTATAAAGAAAGAAAACAATTATTAACTTGGATAAGACGTTTCACTTGTTTAGTCACTAACTTGTTTGTTCTATTTTCTCTTGTCTTTTTGCTTTTGTGTGCATTAGATTGACGTTTGTGGGTATCGTTATTGTCAGCCCTCACGAGACTACAACTCGTCCACTAGGGACACATAGGGCTTTAAAGGCTTGTTGCATACGCTAAATGCAACTTTGATCCCTACGAAAGTGGTTTAGTTTAATTTTAATTATTTATTACATTTTATTTTGTTTTTTTTCCTCGAGGACTAGCAAAATGTTAGGTTTGGGGGTGTGATGAGCGGAAAATATATCAATATTTACCGCCCCTTTTACATAATATTTTGTATAATTTCTCGAGTTTTATGAATGTTTTGATGTGTTTTAGTTTATTTTGCATATAAAATAAAATCAGGACTAAATGGAATCAAACAGGACAAAATGTGGAACAAATAAGGGCAAAAACTGGACTTGATATTTTGATTTTGGAGATTGGAAACTTGAAATGGCGTTCTAACGAAGTACAATTTCAGAAATTCCAACTTTGCGCAATTGTCGTATTTTGGCCATAACATTTCACTCCGATATCAGATTGAGGTCATTCATATTCCAGATTAAAGAAGACTCAATAATCTACAACTTTAAAGTTCATAATAATTTTAAATTCTGAAGTTTACATAACCGAAATTGATAAAATATCGGTAAGTGTGTTATGTGTAATTGTTAAAGTCATTTTCAAAACAAAATAATAATAAAAAATAAAAAATGAAAATTATCAAACTGCCACCAAAATGCTTGCATGTTTAGTGGAGGATTTGGTGCCATGTTTGGTGTCATGTTTGGTGTCATGTTTGATGCCATGTTTGATGCCATGTTTGGTGCCATGTTTGGTGGAGCAATTGGTGGAGAAATTGGTGGAAGCCTTTAGATTTGCCTATAAATACCAAGCTAAACTTTGTAAATTTTTCATGCTTTCTTTGGAGGAATTTCTCCATGAAAACCTAAAGTAAAGTATCTTGTATATTTATTTAAGTTTTCTTGTATTTTCTTTTTATTTAATTAATAAAATTTTGTGTGTTTTTATTTACAGCATGAGCAGGTAATCTCATTCTGCTGGAGTGAAAAGGTGAGACTTTTAATATAATAAATTAGATTAATCTCTCTTATTTTAATTAAAATTTAGATTAATTAGTTACTGCCTAAATGACCGGTTTAGATGACAACCTTATTTACCGCCTATATGGTTGGTTTTACATTCCAGACGTAGTTTCCGCCTATTTGGTCAGTTTAGGTAATAACCTTGTTACCGCCTATATGGTCGGTTGGACTTAATTGAGACAAATGGAATTTTTGCCTTTATGGTCTAGTTAAATATAATTAATTAATCGGTAGACAATTAGGGAGATTTCTAATGTTGAAATATTAAAAGTGGATCCTTTTAACCCCAATATTTTCTTTCATTATTGTAATTTTACTTTTATTTATCTTCAAGTTATTTTTTATGATGTTTTGTTTATTTAAGTGTTTAGTAATCCTAGGTATGTGTTGTAACTAAATACATAATCTGGGGTTGTGATGAATTCCAATATCATCGGTTTATAAGGGGTTATTTTGTGTCTTGGGTAATATAAATGTTTATTTATTAAGTCTTAAGCTTAATGCTTCTTGTTAACTGGCCATTAATATGATTGATCTGGTAAACTTAAAATAAATTTGACGAAGGAATTTTAGGTTTCAGCCTTAAGCTTAGTAGCCCACGATCTCCCTTAAGGATTAGTTACCACTTAATAGATTTCCTTCTAGGATAGACATATACCTGTCGGGCGGGGGTAGCCACAATTGGAACTTAATCTTAATGAATTCAAGTAACTTGATTGACATAGACATATGATTAATTGGGTTATTTGGGTATTTGCACCTGACCATCGACATAGGCTTTTGCATAATTTCGTATTTCAGGTTAATAAACCGATATATTGCACAAACATGAGATAACCACTTCATCTTAAAAAAGATATTGGAAAAATTCACAACCCTATATAGTTTTATAATATTTATTTTACCTTTAATTCACCTTCGCAATGTTTTATTTAATTGCCTGTAGTTTAAAATCATCATCCAATCAACAATGAAATCTATTAGATACTCGTAAACATTCAACGTCATAAATTAATAGCCTAGGTATTAAGTCCTCGTGGGATCGATACATTTTATACTACTTGAACGATACGTGCGCTTGCGTAACGTGAGTGATTTCACCGATCAACCTTATAATATATTTAAAAAATTGCTTACCTGGATGCTGATTCTGCCCCTGACTGTCTAATCATGACGCTGAGTGCTGATTCTGAACGCATGAAATGATCATGCATGACTTGATCCTGAATGCTTAAACCTGAACCTGGATGACTACCCTTGACACTTAATAATTCACATGACCCTGAATACTGATTCTGATCTTGAATGCTGATAATGATTATTAATTCTAACCATGACTAACTGATTCTGACCCTGAAGCTGAATGTTTGACCCTAAAATCAGACCATGAATGCTGAATGAGTGACTCTGAACTTGATCATGACTATGATCCTGATTAACTAGTGGTTCATGTACACTAGTCATGAAGTTCTAATCTTGAAAGGCTGACGGTTTGACGTTGAAGAGCTTATACAAGACCATTAGCACATGGTACTGATCCCGAAGTGTTGAGGTCAAACCCTTATTGCAAGGTCTGATCCTGAAAGGCTGAAGTCAGACCTTGATTGCAAGGTTTGATTCTGAAGGCTGAAGTGTTGGGGTTTTAAGGGGTATTACCGGGTAACGCAGCGGAACATGGAAAATCAAAATTTTTCCGATTTCAAAAATTTTCATGGAGAATTAAAATAAATTATTTATTTTAATTACTCATTACTTAAAATCCAAAAATTTTTACCCAGGAAATCAAATTTCTTGTTAATTGCCGAATAGCCTCAATACTTTGTATTTTGACCATTTTAGTCCTTAAATTGTCAAAATTAATTTTGAGTGATTCCAAATCAATACTAAAATGATTTTAACATTTCAAACACATCAAAATACAAATTGCTACTCAAATCCCAAAAAATAGCCAAATTGCCGTGAGCCTCTCCAAGTTCCTAATTAATGCATTTTGGTCCAAAGTTGTTCAAAATAAGTTTAGATGAAATCCAATCAATCCCAAATTTAATATACATCATATATAAATAAATACACAACACGTATATGAAAAGCCCCAAATTTGGAAAGGGTATGAACCCTAATTTTAAAATTTCTTCAAATTAGACAAATTACACCAAATGAAATGAATCCAACAGTTCAATCAAGTCTCTACCACACCAAACAAGTCTCACCACTTTGAAATAACTCTAGAAAAATTATAGGTCATCAATGAGTGGCCCAACAACTCTTGAATGGCAACTAGATCATCAAATGATTAAAAAAAAACTTACTAACACCTTAGAAGCTTTCTTTGTTCATCATACATGCAAAGCCCTATCATCAAACTTCCAACCATAAAAAACACAAAGAAGAAAGAGTAGAAAAACTTAAGAATAACATAGGATGTAGCCAAGAACAAGAGGAATATTTTTCCAACAAATACCAAGCTTATCTTGATTTCCTTTTGTTTTCTTCTCTTTTTCTCTCAAACTTTTTTTGTTTATGTTTATGGAGGCTTAGATAAAGTGAAGCAAATGAAAAAATTTAACACTTTAAATACATCAGGGTTTGGCCGAAAATGATGCAAATAAAAAAAATAGATATTTTCAATTTTTAAATCCAATTTAAAGAAGTCAATATCAATTTGATAACTATTTCCTTTAATGTAAAGTCAAACATTTACATTGTAATCATTTCCTAGCTTTATCATAATGTTAGATATTTAGATTTTTATTATTTAATAATTAAATAATTAATAAATTAATTAAATACAAATATCTCAAATATAAATATTATATTTACTTTAAATATCATAATTATGTATTAATGATATATGTCAAATATCTTAATTTGAAAATTAATTAATGTGTATTTAATAATATCTTATATTAAATAAAAATACACATTAAATATGAAATGACGGATCGACCCCTAAAGCATGTATCTTTCGTTTAACCGTTAAATGAATTAATAATCACCATTATTCATATAAGTTGTCATAGTGCTCTACGAGTATATTTTGTTAGTGACACTCTTTAGATTCAGGCATATCCGTCACAAAATCTAATTTCGTGTCCATAATTCTCTCACCCGTAAATATTGACGATCACAGATAAACTCGCTGAATCATACAAGTCGAGGTCATTGCATATTTTTAATTCATCTGTCACAGGTATCCGGATTAATCCTAGAGATATAGATGTAAACGTCAAATCTCAATAGGGACAATCCCGTCAGCATATCTATTAGCGATCTCTAAAAGAACACTTAGAATTCACTTATAAAGTATACCACAGACCCATGGTTTTTGTCTGATTGCTAGTCATATATGGACTACCTATGATCTGTACACATAACTGACAGATCCTATCTTGACACACACAGAATATCCTGAGGATCTGTCCACACCCAACGAACAGGGAGAGGTCTGACCTTAATAGGTCGATGACATGACTGCCATCTAAGTGTGGAAGATGTCTCATACACCCACAGTGGTATCTCAAGTCGAAGAATCACTTATGCTACTCAACCCGAGAAGATTATTACTGAGGTTGGTGTACCATCTATTAAGAATCTTCAGTGAGTCGTTCAGTGTTAATCCATTATAAATATCTACACATCTATAAGAGTCCTCAAGACTAATTGTTCATTGAGAAACCATTGGAATCCCATATTCCAGTATACGACATGTATCTGTCTCAACGAGTTTACTTTACTGACCAAGTAGTGTATACCTTGACCAAGAATAGTCTAAGAATGACAACGTCATGATACAACTCAATGTCAGTTGCGACGCTTTTGTAACTGTATCATAACTAATCATTATAAGGTCAATTACGCCTTTACCATATAAAGAAATATATTATATTATCTAAAATACTTATTTTATTCATAATAAAATATTAACAAGAGTATTTACAAAGAAATACAACATGAAATTGGTGCTCCGAGCACCATCTCTAATAAAATCTCCAACTTGCTCTAGTGCCAATATCGATTATATCTAATAGTCATCAACTCCGCATATTTAGCAAATAACTTTAGAGGTATGGCCTTAGTAAGCGGTTCTGGTATATTATCTTCACTCAGTACCTTGCACACGATAATGTCCCATCGCGACACAATCTATCGAATGATGTGGTACTTTCGATCCACATGCTTCGACTTCTGATGCGCCCTCAGTTCATTTGCTTGCACAATGGCTCCAGTATTATCACAGTATAACGAAAACACATTCTCGATACTTGGGACCACTCCCAACTCTGTGATAAAGTTCCTAATCCATACAACTTCCTTTGCAGCTTCAGAAGCTGCAATGTATTCCGCCTCTGTGGTGGAATCTGCTGTTGACCCATGTTTGGAACTCTTCCAGCAAATTGCACCTGCGTTAAGGGTAAAGACGAATCCGGATGTAGACTTTCTATCATCAGGATCCGATTGGAAGTCGGAATCCGTATACCCATTAACTTGCAGTTCACTTCCTCCATATATAATCAACTTATCATTAGTACCTTTAAGATACTTCAGGATATGTTTAATGGCCATCCAATGGTCATTGCATGGATTGGACTGATATCTACTGGTTACGTTAACAGCGAAACAAATATCAGGCCTAGTACATAGTATGGCATACATTATGCTACCCAAACACGAAACATAAGGTTAGTTAGACATTCTAACATTCACATCTTCTAATTGCAGACACATCTTCTTCAAAAGATGAATCCCATGTATAAATGATATATTTTCTGTCTTATAGTTACAAAAATTGTACCGTTCTAACATCTTATCTATGTAAGTTGATTGAGATAACCCAATCAGCTTCCTTTCTCTATCTCTATAGAGTTTTATGCCTAAAACATAAGAAGCTTCTCCCAGTTCATTCATGTAGAAATTCTTACATAGGTAAGCTTTGACGCCTTGTATCATCCTTATATCATTCCTAATAATTAGGATGTCGTCAACATAGAGGACTAAAAATACCACCATGCTCCCACTGGCCTTCTGATACATACAGGATTCTTTCGAATTTTTGAGAAAACCAGACAATCTAATAATCTCGTTGAATTGAAGATTCCAACTTCGTGAAGCTTGTTTAAGTCTATAAATGGATTTCTTAAACTTATATAACATACCCGAGTTCTCGTTGTATGTAAAATCCTCCGGCTGTTCCATATAGATTTCTTCATCAAAAAATCCATTTAGAAAAGCCGTTTTGACATCCATTTTCCAAATCTCATAATCATGATAAGCAGATATTGAAAGAAAAATCCTAATAGACTTAAGCATTGCTACTGGTGAAAAAGTTTTAACGTTATCGACGTCAGGTTGTTGCGTGTAACTTTTTGCTACCAGTCGGGCCCTATAGGTTTCAACCTTTCCATCAGGCCCGTGCTTCCTCTTGTAAACCCATTTACAACCGATAGGAACAATTCTTTCAGAAAGCAGAACCAAGTCCAAACTTGATTCTCATGCATTGAGTCTAACTCGGATATCATGGCATCTTGCCACTTTACGAGGTCGATGTCCAACAACGATTCTCTATAGGTAAAAGGGTCAGTCTCTTCAACTAAGAGAACATCGAGACACTTTTCTTGTATCAAATACAAGCGTTCACTAGATACCCTTTGTGACCTACGGAGTGTGTGTGTTGAAGGTTCTTCATCTACTTGAATTTCAGGTTCCTCCGTTGGTTCGTTGTTTTTAGGTTGGACTTCATCAAGTTCAACCTGTCTATGATTACCACCTTCTGAGAATTATACCTGTAGAAATGTTGTGAAGTGAGCTACAAACACATTTCGATGCTCGGTATCATAAAACAGATATCCTTTCGTATTCGAAGGATATCCAACAAACCTAAACTTTTGCCCTCGAGGCGAAAGCTAATCTTGTTGAGCCATCCACACATAGACAGGACAACCCTAAACCTGAACATAATTAAGATTTGGTTTCCTACCGGTCCATATCTCATATAGAGTCCTAGTATTAGCTTTTGATGGAATCTTATTCAAAAGATGTGCAACTGTTAAAAGAGAGTAACCCCATAAATAATAGGGTAAATCAATAAAACTCAACATATATCGGACCATATCCAATAAAGTCTTATTTCTCCTCTCAGACACTCCATTGTGTTGTGGAGTACCTGGAGGAGTATATTGAACAAGAATCTCATTCTCCTTCATATAATGCAAGAACTCACCACTCATATATCCGCCGCCTCGATCAGATCGAAGGCATTTAATATATTGACCAGTCTGTTTTTCTACTTCATTATGGAACTCTTTGAACTTTTCAAAGGTTTCTAATTTTTGTCTCATTAGATAGACATAACTGTACGACACACATCAGAATGTACGAGTTCCAGTAAGTTAGTGGTGCGGTGTCCAACTCCAGAAAATGGGGCTTTGGTCATCTTACCATGAATACATGATTCACAAGTTGGATAGGGTTCAATAGTGAGATCTGGTATCAAACCATTCTTAACCAATTGGGTAAGGCGTTTCATGCCTAAATGACCTAGTCTCATATGCCATAGTTCAGTATTATTAACTACAAGCAAACTATGTTTATTAATCCTAGTATTCCAAATATCTTTAGAAGTATGCAATATGTAATGACCATGCTCATTTGGACAACAAAGGATTTGAATATTACGTCTATCATATAAATATAAAGAACAGTTCTTAATATTAACATGATAGCCTTATGTATCTAATACAAAAGAGATATAATATTTGCTACACATCCTGGTACAATGTAGCAATAATTTAACAAAAGGCTCACACTCGGCAATGGGATCTCGCATACTCCCACTGCAACCGCATCCAGAAAGTCTCCACTCCCAAAACGCAACTGCATATCTCCAGACTTTAGCTTCTTACTTTCCTTCAAAACCCGTAACGAATTGCAAATGTGAATAGGACAATCAGAATCTGAAATCTAATTGGATGTAACATATTCAAAAGCTAGTGAGATATCAATAATTGGAAAAATAAATATACTTGATGTAAATGCTCTCTCTCCTTATCTGGGCAATGTAGTCAGGACAGTTACTTTTCCAGTGCCCGACTTTATTGCAATGATGGCATTTGTCTTCAGACGCCCTATTGGGCTTAGCTATCTTTCCTTGCGATGGAGGACCGAAACCCTTCTTCTCATTCTTCGCTTTTGTCTTCTTTCCCTTTGGCCTAGCCTGGAAATAAGCAGAAAGTGAAGTAGGTTTTGAAGGCCGAGTCGGTACCCTATTCCTTAGGTCCTCTTCCACTTTGATCAGCATCCTATGCAGTTTATGGTTGGAACAACCAATCCCGTTCATGTTGAAGTACATATCGAATTGGCGATAAGATGTTGGGAGCGAACCAAGAATGCACTCCTACGGAGAATGTCATTCAGAGGGATTTGCCTCAGTTGTTTGATCAAATCGATCAAGTGAAGAACATGTGAGCTCACAGCTTGCCCCTCATCCAGTCACACATGGAACAGTTCCATCTCCACTTTATGAACAACAACTTGTTCTTGGTTCATGTACGATTCTCTTAATCGCATCATCATAATATATGCATCTGCCATGCCATAGTACTGCCTCTTGAGTTCCGATGCCAGTGAACTTAAGATGTATTAACTTTTAAATCATCATCTTTCCAAGACTGGAAATTTTGTAGTTCATCCGGTGTTGCATCCTCAAACATAGCAAGAGGCAGCGGACCCTCAAGTACATATCCCAACTTTTCGGATTCAAGGACAATCCTTAAATCCATATCTCAATTCGGGAAGGTTTTCAGCACCTTTCAATTTGTTCGTATCTAATATACGCGTAAACGGATTTGTCGATTGTGCCGCCATCGCAAATCTATCATATAGATTACGAAAAACGGTTAGTAGAATTAAACAGTTTCATATAATATCAAAAGCATTAACTAGATCATGATTTTTAATTTAAAAATATCCCTCCCACTAAATCATACAATACAGTAATCCTCAAATAGAATACATAGATTTAATAATTAAATTAAATACAAATAGTGAAAGGTGGATCCCATGAATATATTTCAGCTCACAGCTTTGCACGTTCTCACCTACGTATATTCATTAGGTAGACAACTCATTGTCAATCACTCACTAGTGACTCATGGGTTCCGGTCCTGGTCGTTTCTTGTTGTGACAGCTATGGCACATTCACAAGGAGGCGTACCAAGGTTAAACTCGTCAATGATAAACTCAAGCTACTTGTGTAACCTTGACAGCTTTGGCACGTTCAAGATTGCGCTTTCACTTCAATTTATCTAGTATCCAATATACATCCGGCATGAATAAATTTCTATCGGCTACATCATCACAGCTTTGGCACGTTCTCGGATGTAGTCATTGAAAAGATATTTATAAATTCTATTGATAAGACGGACCATGTAACATGCATCAAATACACAATTAACATATAACCTTATTAATTAGGGATTTTCCGTAAAGTGTCATACACCCTAAATCTAATAAAATTAAATTAAATATGCATGTATCAACCAAAGACAAGATTGAGCATTAAATTTAAAGGGCTAATCATATCAAGGGCCTAGAATCAGACTAGCTTTGATACCATTTTTGCTAGGGCTTTAAGAAGTATTACCGGGTAACGCAGCGGAACGCGGAAAATAAAAATTTTTCCGATTTCCAAAATTTTCTTGGACAATTAAAATAACTTATTTATTTTAATTACTCAATACTTAAAATCTGAAAATTTTTACCTAAGAAATCAAATTTCTTGTTAATTGCTGAATAGCCCCAATACTTTACATTTTGATCATTTTAGTCCTTAAATTGTCAAAAATAATTTTGAGTGATTCCAAATCAATACTAGAATGATTTTAATATGTCAAACATATCAAAATACAAATTATAACTCCAATCCCCAAAAATAGCCAAATTGTCGCGAGCCCCTCCAAGTTCCCAATTTGTGCATTTTGGTCCAAAGTTGTTCAAAACAAGTTTATATGAAATCCAATCAATCTCAAATTCAATATACATCATATATACATCAATACACAACACATATATGAAAAACCACAAATTTAGAAAGTGTATAAACCCTAATTTTATAATTTCTTCAAATTGGATAAATTATACCAAATCAAATGAATCCAATACTTCAATGAAGTCTCTACCACACCAAACAAGTATCACCACTTTGAAATAACTCTAGAACAATTATAGGTCATCAATGAGTGGCCCAACAACTCTAGAATGGCAACTAGATCATCAAATGATCAAAAGAATGCTTACTAACTCCTTAGAAGCTTTCTTTGTTCATCATACATGCAAAGCCCTATCATCAAACTTCCAACAATCAAAAACACAAAGAAGAAATAGTAGAAAAACTTAAGAACAACATAGGATGTAGCCAAGAATAAGAGGAATATTTTTCCTACAAATAGCAAGTTGGAAATACTTACTTATTTTCAAGCTTATCTTGATTTCCTTTTGTTTTCTTCTCTTTTTCTCTCAAACTTCTTTTTTTTTTTTTATGTTTATGAAGGCTTAGATAAAGTGAAGCAAATGAAAAAATTTAACACTTTAAATACATTAGGATTTGGCCGAAAATGTAGCAAATAAAATAAATATATATTTTCAATTTTTAAATCCAATTTAAAGAAGTCAATATCAATTTGATAACTATTTCCTTTAATGTAAAGTCAAACATTTACATTGTAATCGTTTCCTAACTTTATCATAATGTGAGATATTTATATTTTAATTATTTTAATTACTTAACAATTAAATAATTAATAAATTAATTAAATACAAATATCTCAAATATAAGTATTATATTTACTTTAAATATCTCAAATATATTTGTTAATGATATATGTCAAATATCTTAATTTGATAATTAATTAATGTGTATTTAATAATATCATATACCAAATACAAATACACATTAATTAGGAAATGATGGATCGGCCCATAAAGCATGTATCTTTTGTTTAACTGTTAAATAAATTAAAACTAATCACCATTAATCATATAAGTTGCCCTAGTGCTCTACGAGTATATTTCATTAGTGAGACTCTCTCGATTCAGGCATATCCGTCTCGAAATCCAATTTCGTATCCATAATTCACCCACTCATAAATTATGACAACCACAGATAAACTCGTTGAATCATACAGGTCGAGGTCATTGCATATGTTTAATTCCTCTGTCACAGGTATCCGGATTAATCCCAGAGATATAGATGTAAAAGTCAAATCTCTATAGGGACAATTCCGTTGACGTATCTATTAGCTATCTCTAAAAGAACACTTAGAACTCACTTTTAATGTGTACCACGGCCCATGGTTTTTTTCTGATTGCTAATCATATATGGACTACCTATGCTATGTACACAGAACTAACAGATCCTATCTTGACACACACAGGATATCCTGAAGATTTGTCCACACCCAACGAACAGGCAGAGGTCTGACTTTAATAGGTCGATGACATGACTACCATCTAAGTGTGAAAGATATCTCATACACCTATAGTGGTATCTCAAGTCGAAGAATCAATTATGCTACTCAACCCGAGAAGATTCTTACTAAGGTTGGTGTACCATCTATTAAGAATCTTCCGTGAGTTGTTCAATGTTTACCCACTATAAACACCTACACGTCTATACGAGTCCCCAAAGACTCATGGTTCATTGAGAAACCATTGGAATCCAATATTCCATTATACAACATGTACCAGTCTCAATGGGTTTACTTTACTGACCAAGTAGTGTATACCTTGACCAGGAATAGTCTAAGAATGACAACGTCATGATACAACTCAATGTCAGCTGCGACAGTTTTGCAAATGTATCATAACTAATCATTCTAAGGTCAATTACGTCTTTACCATATAAAGAGATATATTATATTATAAAAACTGCTTATTTTATTTATAATAAAATGTTAACAAGAGTATTTACAAGGAAATATAACATGAAATTGACGCTCCGAGCACCAACCCTAGCTTGAAGATGAGGGTATGATTCTGAATGAAAACTGGCATCAGACTCTGAAGGTAAATTTTGAAGAGAGCCTTTGATTTCAGGGTCTGATGTGAGACCTTGAGAACATCTATAAATATGACTCTGACCCTGAATGAATCGTGACTTTGATTTTAGAGTTTGATGATAGGGCTTTGCATATATGATAAAAATACACATTAATTATGAAATGTCGGATCGACCCCTAAAGCATGTAACTTTCATTTAACCGTTAAAGGAATTATAAATAATCACCACTATTCATATAAGTTGTTATAGTGCTCTACGAGTATATTTCGTTAGTGACACTCTCTAGATTCAGGCATATCCGTCACGAAATCTAATTTCGTGTCTATAATTCTCTCACCCGTAAATATTGACGATCACAGATAAAATCGCTGAATCATACAAGTCAAGGTCATTGCATATGTTTAATTCATCTGTCACAGGTATCCACATTAATCCTAGAGATATAGATGTAAACGTCAAATCTCAATAAGGACAATCCCGTCAGCATATCTATTAGCGATCTCTAAAAGAACACTTAGGACTCACTTCTAAAGTATACCACGGGCTCATGGTTTTTGTCTGATTGCTAGTCATATATGGACTACCTATGCTCTGTACACAGAACTGACGGATCCTATCTTGACACACGCAGGATATCCTGACGATCTGTCCACACCCAACGAACAGGGAGAGGTCTGACCTTAATAGGTCGATGACATGACTTCCATCTAAGTGTGGAAGATGTCTCATACACCCACATTGGTATCTCAAGTCGAAGAATCACTTATGCTACTCAACCCGAGAAGATTATTACTGAGGTTGTGTACCATCTATTAAGAATCTTCAGTGAGTCATTCAGTGTTAATCCACTATAAACATCTACACATCTATAAGAGTCCCCAAGACTCATGGTTCATTGAGAAACCATTGGAATCCAATATTCCATTATATGACATGTACTAGTCTCAACGGGTTTACTTTACTGACCAAGTAGTGTATACCTTGACCAGGAATAGTCTAAGAATGACAACGTCATGATAAAACTCAATGTCATTTGCGACGGTTTTGCAAATGTATTATAACTAATTATTCTAAGGTCAATTACGTCTTTACTATATAAAGAGATATATTATATTATAAAAACTGCTTATTTTATTTATAATAAAATGTTAATAAGAGTATTTACAAAGAAATATAACTTGAAATTGACGCTCCGAGCACCAACCCTAGCATGAAGATGAGGGTATGATTCTGAATGAAAACTAGCATCAGACTCTGAAGGTAAATTTTGAAGAGAGCCTTTGATTTCAGGGTCTAATGTGAGACCTTGAGAACATCTATAAATCTGACTCTGACCCTGAATGAATCGTGACTTTGATTTTAGAGTTTGATGTCAGACCTTGAACCTGCCAATGTATCTAATTATGATATCAGGGAATAAGACTTTGATTTCAGGGTCTAAAGTGAGCTTTGAATCCGCCGATTCTAATTAAATGATATGACTCTTAGTAATGGCCCTGAATTTCATAACCAACTCTGATCAGACTCCATTATCAGATCCTGAATGGCTAACACTGATTGACTCACTCTGAATACTATTCTTATTGAATGATGTTTGGTAACCTACTTCCTGATCTAAACCTATGATCTGACCTAGTACTATATGAGCTGAGAGCTGTCATGCCAAACTGACCTAAATCCGCATGAACAATACTAAAACTACATGCACTGAATATAAATTCCTGAAATGAAAACTGACTCTAAACGTGACATGATAACCTGATATGAAATTGCATGATCTAACCTAAAAATGATTTGAGTTCTAAAATCCTTGGACATATCTGAAACTGTATCAATGTTTTGAAAACATGTACCAGCATAGTAGTTAGGGGGAAACTGAAACCTACCTACTGGGACCTAGCACCATATAGGCAAGGGAAGCTAAGTAAAATATTGAATTGGTGTGCCTATATGGGTGATTAGTGCCCCATTGTCTATCTGAGCAAACACATGATGCTAAACCCGAGGGGGATGACCTAGACTGTTGGTTCGAAAACATATGCATATACTGATAAAACCATTTTTAAAACTTAAAATGAGTTTCATAAAACCATTCTGAAATCATATGTCATAAACTTGAAAACTGAAAAACGTGTTCTGAAAAACTGACATGTATAACATGACTGACTTGAAATGACATGGCTATTATGAAAACATGAGCTAACAATGCCAACCTGACCTAAAATCTATGACATGATCTAACAAGCACAACATGACTTGAAAAACATGAAAACATGAAAAATATGGATGAACTATTCCTAATCATGTAAACTGGTAAATTGGAATTTATGGATTTATAAATATACTTAAGCTAAAAACATGAGAGACATGAATAACGTGCATTAACACACGCAGCTACATAAATCATATACATGAGACACAAGGCAGAAAGAAAATGCGAACCATTAATCTAAGTTGAAACATAAACTGAATACTACAACTGATTAACATAAATTGGAAACTAAAATTGAATATCATAAACTGAAAGTGTAGTCTGAGATCACAAGCTAAGAACATAGTTGAATAACATGAACTGAATAATTAAACTAAAGGCATTAATAAATCTTAAAAACTAAATACACGAAGAAGGCATGGACTTGAAGTATTACTGAACATGAGAGTCGAAAAAGTATAATGAAAATAGAATAAACTAAATATAGTAACTGAAAAATGAAAGAGAGATAGAAAAGAAGCATCAACTCACAAACTAACTCCCGCTGTCAGCGTGTCTGGGTGCTGCTGGAAAGATTCATATGAGGTATCTAACTGAACCTTGTTCAAGTATGGTTAGCATACTTGAACGAAAGAAACTGAATATGATTCAGGATTTTCATGAATGTATGTGCATGCTACTTATGTGCTGACATGGCTGACTCGATAGCTTAAGATGTTTACTTAACATCCTTAACTGCATGGACATGGTGCTTAACTTGACTAAAATGTTAATGCTACACGACGTGCTTATAATGTGATATGTTGTATTCATGTTATGACATGCTCGTGACAAAACTGTTGGGATAATTCAACGTAGCCGATTTAGCCACTCAAAATTCCCAAATCCATGTATCCAGTCAAATGCCCAATATGGCATATTCACTCAAGCCAACCATTTGGCCAAGACTAAAGCACGCACACACATGCATATCAGAATATCATCATCACATAACACATTTCTCAAGCTTATCAACATGCCACACATACAAAACAAGCCAACATCAAGCCTTATCCATAAACATTCGGCCAATACCATAAATTTAACATCTTAAGGAGTTTCAAACTCAAAATCATTTAAAATCATGCCATAAAAACTTCCTAAGCATTAATAATAACATATAATCATCAAAACAAAGAAAATCAACCCTCTTTCTATAGCCTATATAATTCAGCCAAAGGGCAAATTAATCACCTTTGAAATTTTCATCTCAATACAACACAAAATATGCTATAACATCACTCAAACACATGAATCATCACCATTCCCCATCATCAAACAAAACTCATCTCCCAACATACACACAGACAATTCGACCATACATTTTTTATTAGGAAAAATTAGGAAAACACCAAAAACAATGCTTAATCCATTTTGAAATCATCATCAAATGCATGATTATGCATGCTAGCTACCCAATAAAGCTAAATGCCCAAATTTAAAGATCCATGGTTCATAAGATGCGAATTTGGGGAAAAGAATCATGCCAAAATCTAAAAATTTGAGAGGGAAAGAGTTAGAAACTACTTATTAATGAATTTGCTTAAGAAAGCATCACACTTGCATGAGAAAAATGGAAGCTAATGGGAGTTGAAAATGTCGTTAAGAGGGCTTCCAAAATCAAAATTTTTTTTTTGTTGATTGAATTAAATTGAAGAGTGAATAGTATTCTATTTATAGACAATGCCTGATTTTTTTAGTGGAGAATAAGTGGTATAAGATGTGCCACTTGTCAGCATTTGATTTTAAAAAACGTGGGTTACTATTTTTCACGAAAGGATTATATTTTCGACTTCATTCTGCTCTGATTTCGAATAAATGCTCAACATGAAAGTTGTAGATCTCGGTCTAAGATTTCTGACCATATAAAGATCATAAAAATCAAACATTAGGAAAAAATGTTACAACTAAAATACCAAAATTTTCATGTGACTCTGATCATTTCATCGTGAAGTTTAAACTGTAGGAACCGATTCCTCACGCAGCTGAAGTGACTTTAGGTACCGGGATCGACCTTAAAAATTTCTATTTATCCTTACCCCTCATAAGTCGAATCTGGATCATATATTATTTATTTGTTTATTTATATTATTTTAATTTTTTTCATGAATAGTAATAATTTATTATTCACGCAACAGTCTCACGGTCACTATTCACTACTACAGTTGTGCTACAGTGCGTGCGGTTATTGATCATGCTACATAACTCATCATTTACTATTCACTACTATAATACCATAAATTTTCCTCATTATACTAAATCTTCCGCTATAGTTATAACCTCCGAAATAGCTCAAAGATAACTCTGAATTAGCCATGAAGAAGAATGAGAAGATGGTTTGTCAACACAACTTGGCATTCCATGCTATTCTCGTTACCAAAAAAACGAAGTGTGAGCTTTACTCACAAAATTATTCTCTAAACCTTTTAGAGAGAAAAATTTCACATTAATTTTTTTTTGTCTTAATACTTGAGAGAAAAGTGAAGAAGATAAAGACAAGGGTCGAGAGAATGAGAATCTCACCAAAAGAAAAAACCAATTTTTATTTTTATACCAAGAGTTTTATTTCTTAATCAAATTATAAAATAAAAACACTAGCTATTTAGCAAATTAGGCCATAATTGCCTTTAGGGAACTTCCAAATTTTTTTAATGTCTTAATTAAGACATTAAACATGTTGCCTAATCAAATTTTGTACTTTCCAATTTCAAAAAAGGAGTTTCCAAAACCATAATTTGGAAACTCATTAATCTAAAATTAGCATTAAATTATACAATATAATTTAATAATAAATAATTATCTCATAATTATTTATCATTGAAAAACTTTATATTAAAATTAACATAAAGTTTCAAGTGTGACATATATTATTAATCATATTAATAATTATAATGAATGTGAGTTAATAATTGGACTATCCAATTATATTTAATTTAATACACTATACCGAGCTAGCAAAAAGAACTAATGGACCTACAGTTTCGAGCTCGAATAATCCCAGAATATTAATTAAAACTCTTTAATTAAATATTCTGAATTATTAACTTTAGGTTATTCCACTAAATACCTAAAGTTCCACTCTCATTGCTGTAGATATATTATATAAGTTGAAATACATTGGTGTCCATCGATATAGTCATTACATACGGTCTGACCCTCCACGAGCATCTCATAATTAGAGTCGGGTCAAAATGTATAACATCCCCCTCCTGGAGATGCTACTGGCAGGGAATAGACTGACTAATCCCCCTCAGCCTCTGACTTTCAGACTGTGATCATTACCATTAATCCATCTCAATGTAAGCTCATATATAAGGGCCATTGCCCAGCTCAACAACATGGAATACATTTTAATACTCATGATTGTATATTCATTATTACTTCTCTTTACAACTCTGTTCATGAACACTTTTAATACATTACAAAGACTTATACATTACTAATGACTGACATGCAACTTTATTTTGACACTGACTATGCTGAGCCTCTGTACTCAACCTAGTGAACCCAGACACCCTAGTGACTGCCATCAGTATCCATTATCTCGAGCTCGTCCTCCGGGTAATCCTGTAAAACAGAAAACACTGGGAATGTGGGGGTTAAATCATTTTATTGACCTAGTAAGTAGATAGTTAAAAACGGAAATTAAAATGCTTTTATGAAAATGTATTATTCTCAAACCAGAACCATCTCGAGAAAACTATCTTTTCTGAAAATCCTTTCTTGTCTGAAAATAATTATTTTATGTGAAACATTTCTGGAAATTTCTTTCTGTCTTTAAAACTCTGAGGTTTTCTATAAATCTGAATTCTTCAGAAAAATCTTTCATAAAATTGTTCTTTCTGAAACTCTTTCATAAAACTATCTTTTCTGAAAATCATATCTCTGTGAAATCTATAGAAAACCATACGCATGAGGGTGTTATGTATCATTATCCCCCCATACACCTAACTAGTAGTCTTGGGGCCTTTACGTCTCGCTGTCTCCCAAGCCACTGAACTAGAGCCAGATGTTCTGATCAATGTCATCATCTTGACCGCGAATCTAGGGTCTTTGGGCGTTATGTATTGCCGTCCCTCTAGCCCTGAAATTAGTATCTAGGGACGTTACATATCGCCTTCCCCTAGTCATTCTCTACATGTGCACATGTTATATATGTCAATTCCATAAGTCACATCTGAGGTGGGTTTTTCCCCCATGCCTCTAAAATCAATAAAATCATATTTTTAATCTCAAAACATTCTCATTTATGAAATAACTGGAAATCATCTTAGGTAACGCCCTAATGCATTTAAAAATAAGTCTCGTATTAAAAACAAATAAGTAAATCTCAACTTGAAAAGAAAATGTCCACTCACTGATTTGGAATCTGGCTGGCACTTCTTCCATTCGTCGAAGAAAATTATGGTTCATGTCGATGATCTATAATCGATAAACTTGATTAGAATATTAGTCATGGAATATATTTCAGAACTAGACTATGTTTCTCAATTAAACTAGTTATGATCATTTCATGGCGTATTATGTTTTTGACATGACATAATGCGTATATATGTCAATACGAAACCCCTAAGGTGGCTTCTAACATCCTAAGATGAAATCAAAATGGCTAAATCTGATTCTAACATCCTAATAGAGCCTCTGCTTGTTGCGAGTCATGACGCCAGGTGCTCCGTGTCGCAACTCCCACATATTCAGACCCATGGCAGATCGCCTCTAGTTGTTGCAGGTCGCAACACTAGGTGCTCCGCGTCACAACTCCCACATGTTCAGACTCGAGGCAGAGAGCCTCTGTTGGTTACACATTACGATTTTTTTTGTTAAGCGTCGTGACGCTAGCCCGATTTCAGGGCCAACATCAACTCTTCAATGATAATGCTCAAGTAATCCTTACAATCATAATAACACTTTCTTAAAACACTTTTCTAAACTCAACATTGACAAATACTTTACCAATATTCCATTGTTAAGGCAACCCACTAATCTCATAAATTTAATTAAACTCAATATCTAGAATTCTAAAATTTTGGGCATTTCTTAATAAAATCAATTTCCTAGTTCATTATCCACCTCAATGCAATCACTAGTATGCCATCCACTCTAACCTAGCATCACTTCATCAAAACTTTACAATCCAAGTTTTTGGATCAAGATTTTTTTACCTTGAATCATGATTTTTCTTCTCCATTAGAGTCCACAAGCCTTCATTTCTCCTTTCTAAACAAGGTTTGTATTGGATTCTATCCATTCTTCTTCAAAATTTCTTGTGAAGTGGCAACTCTCTCTCCCTCTCCCCCATTTTCAGCCATCACCAAGGGATTTCGGGTTAGATGGGTTTTTATTTCTTTCTTGATTATCTTAGCTCTCTCAAGAGAATTCTAGGGACTTGAGAGATATTTAGACTTATTGGGCCTAATTGAGAAGGGTAATGGGCTTTTGGGTTAAAATGGTAATTCCTTTTTACTCCTCCTTTTCATCATTGTACAGATATTCTGGGGAAATGACGAAATTCGACATTGTTCTGACCAAAATTTGGAAATATGTTAAACAAAAAATGTGTAGATCTTCGTCTTAACTTCTGGCCATATAAGATTCATAAAAACCGGAGATCATATGAAAACGTTGTGGCCCAAATACTTAGGATTGTATGGAATAGAGCATAAAGTAAATTTCATATTGGGATTGCAAGGAATTTATCGAATATCCAAAAAGTAATTTCACGAGCACATACATGCTCAAACATGATTTATACCATGTATTATGCCACCTATAAAATGTAACACCCCGGTAATTCCGATGACTACTATGTTATAGGTGGCATAATACAATATATAAATCATGTTCAAGTATGTATGTGCTCGTGAAATTACTTTTTGGACATTTGACAAATTCCTTGCAATCCCAATACGAAATTTACTTTACGCTCTATTCTAGACAGTCCTTAATATTTTTGCCACAACTTTTTCATATGATCTCCAATTTTTATGAATCTTATATGGCCAGAAAATTAAGATGAAGATCTACACTATTTATGTTGAATATTTTTCCGAATTTGTGAAAGAATTAGGTCGAATGTGGTCATTTCCCCAGACCATTTGCACAATGACGAAAATAAGGAGTAAAAAAGAATTACCATTTTTATCACAAAAGCCCATTTCCCTTCTCAATGTAGGCCCAATAATTCGAAATATCTCTCAAGTCCCTAGAATTCTCTAGAGAGATATAAGAAAATCAAGAAAGAAATAAAAAACCCATCTAACCCTAAATCCCTTGGTGATGGCCGAAAATGAGGGAAATAGAGAGTTTAGGTTTGTTGGATATCCTTCAAATACGAAAGGATATTTGTTCTATGATACTGAGCATCGAAATGTGTTCGTAGCTCGCTTCGAAAAATTTCTAGAGGTAGAATTTTTGACAGAAGAAGGTAATCATAGACAAGTTGAACTTGATGAAGTACAATCTACCTGAGATCAACGAACCAACAGAGGACCCTGAAGTTCAAGAAGATGAAGAACCTTCATTACCCACACTCCGTAGGTCCGAAACGGTATCTAAACCTCCTGAACGCTTGTATTTGATACAAGAAAGTAGTCTTGATTTTCTCTTAGTTGAAGAGACTGACCCTTTTACCTATAGAGAAGCAATGTTAGACATCGACTCCGTGAAATGGCAAGAGGCCATGGAATCAAGTTAGACTCTATGCATCTGAATCAAGTTTGGGACTTGGTTCAACTTCCTGAATGAATTGTTCCTATAAGTTGTAAATGGGTTTACAAGAGGAAGCGAGGGCCTGATGGAAAGGTTGAAACCTTTAAGGCCCGAATAGTAGCTAAAGGTTACACGCAGTGACCTGGTGTCGACTACGATGAAATTTTTTCACCAGTAGCGATGCTAAAGTATATCAGGATTTTATTGTCTATTGTTGCTTACCATGATTATGAGATTTGGCAAATGGATGTCAAAACGGCTTTTCTTAATGGATTTCTTGATGAAGAAATCTATATGGAACAGCCATAGGGTTTTGTATCCAGTGAAAACTCGGGCATGGTATGTAATCTTAAGAGGTCCATATATGGACATAAACAGTCTTCACGAAGTTGGAATCTTCGATTCAACGAGATAATCAAATTGTCTGGTTTTCTCAAGAATTCGGAAGAATCCTGTGTGTATAAGAAGGCCAGTGGGAGTATGGTGGTATTTTTAGTTCTCTATGTTGACGACATCCCGATCATTGGGAATGATATCGGGATGATGTCAGGCGTCAAAGCTTACCTCTGTAAGAATTTTTCCATGAAGGACCTGGGTGAAGTTTCTTATGTCTTAGGCATAAAACTCTTTAGAGATGGATAAATGAAGCTTATTGGGTTATCCCAATCAACGTATATAGATAAATTTTAGAACGATACAATTTTGGTAACCGTAAGACAGTAAATATACCGTTTAGACATGGCCTACATCTTTCGAAGAAGATGTGCCCACAAACAGAAGATGAGAAGAATAAAATGTCTAATCAGCCTTATGTTTCGTGTATGGGCACCATCATGTATGCCATGTTATGTACTAGGCCTAATATCAGCTTCGCAGTTAGTGTGACCAACAGATATCCGTCCAATCCAGGTAATGACCATTGGATTGTCATTAAACGTATTCTAAAGTATCTTAAAGGTACTAAGGATAAGTTTCTGATTTATGGAGGAAATGAAATACGGGTTAAATGGTATACAGATTCATATTTCCAATCAGATCCAGATGATAGAAAATATACATCAGGATTCGTGTTTACCCTTAACGGAGGTGTAGTCTGTTGGAAAAGTTCCAAACAGGGGTCCACAGTTGATTCCATCACAGAGGCGGAATATATTGTAGCTTCTGAAGCTGTAAAACAAGATGTTTGGGTTAAGAAATTTATCACAGAATTGGGAGTTGCCCCAAGTATCGAGAATCTAATTTCTTTATGTTGTGATAATAATGGATCTAGTGCGCAAGCAAATGAACCATGGGCGCATCAGAAGTCGAAGCATGTGGAACGGAAGTACCATATCATTCGAGAGATTGTGTCGCGAAGGGACATTGTCGTGTGCAAGGCCCCGATTGAAGACAATGTAGCAGACCCGCTTACCAAGGCCGGACCCTCCGAAGTTATTTGATAAACATGTGGAGTCGATGGGTATGAGATACAATCGATATTGGCACTAGAGCAAGTGGGTGAATTTATCGGGGTTAGTGCTCGGACCATCAATTTTCTTATGTATTTCTCTGTAAATACATATGTAAACATTTTATTATTAATAAAATAAATAGTTTCTATTATATAACATCTCTTTATATATGGTAAAGACGTAATTGACCTTAAAATAATTAGTTATGATACAGTTACAAAAGCGTCATAACTGACATTGAGTTGTATCATAACAGTATCATTTCTTTAATAGTTCCTGGTCAAAGTTTACATTACTTGGTCAGTGAGTAAACCCATTGAGACCGATACATGTTGTATATTAGAATCTTGGATTCCAATGGTTGATTCTCAATGAACCATGAGTCTTGGAGACTTGTATAGACATGTAGGTGTTTATATCAGAGAAACACTGAACGACTCACAGAAGACTCTTAATAGATGCTACACTAACGTCAATAAGAATCTTCTCAAGTTGAGTAGTATAGTGATTCTTTTACTTGAGATACCACTGTGGATATATGAGATATCCTCCACACTTTGATGGCAGTCACGTCACCAGCCTATTTAGGTCAGACCTCCGCATTTCTATTGGGTGTGGACTGATCCTCAGGATATCATGTGTGTCTCAAGATAGAATCTGTCAGCTCTGTGTACAAAGCATAGGTATTCAATATGGAATTAGCAATATGTTAAATCCATGGGCCCGTGGTACATTGTAGAAGTGAGTTCTAAGTGTTATTAAGATATTACTAATAGAAACGTCGACGTGATTATATCTATAGAGATTTAACGTTTATATCTATATCTCTGGAATAATCCGGATACCTGTGACGGAGATATTATACGTATGCAATGACCTCGACCTGTATGGTCGGGTGGGTAGATTATGGACACGAAATTGGATTTTTTGATGGATATGCCTTAACCTAGAGAGTCTCACTAATGAAATATATTCGTAGAGCACTAGGGCAACTTTTATGAATAATATTGATTATTTATAAATCGTTTAACGGTTAAACGAAAGATACATGCAAATGGATCTTTTGGTCATTTCCTAATTAATGTGTATTTGTATTTAATGTATGATTTTATTAAATACATATTAATTAAATATCAAATTAAGATATTTAACATATATCATTAATATATATATTTGAGATATTTAAAGTAAATATAATACATATATTTGAGATATTTGTATTTAATTATTTAATTATTAAATTATTAATATAATTAAAATATAAATATCTACCATTATGATAAAATTTGGAAATGATTATTTAGTGTAAATTTTTGACTTTACATTAAAGGAAAAAAAAGTGAAATGACATTTCACTTGTTAGATATTTGTTTGAAAAATTAACAAAATATCTTGTATATTTACTTAGCCAATTTTCGGCCATGACCTAAGTATATCAGTGTTTTGTTTTTTCATTTGCTTCACACAAGTTCAAGCCTCCAAAATATAAACAAAACAAAGTTGAGAGAAAAAGTAGAAGAAACTAGAAGTAAATCAAAAGAAAGCTTGGATTTTATTAAGTAATTCCAACTTTCTATTAGAGGGAAACTTGTTCTTTTTGTTCTTGGCTGTAATATGTGTATTTCTAAAGTTTTTCTACTCTCGTTTTTTTGTGTTTTTGATGGTTGGAAGCATGGATGATGGGTGTATGAATGTATGATGTTGAAAAAAAAGCTTGTAAGGAGTTAGTAAGCATTGTTTTTGTCATTTGATGATCATGTTACCATTCTAGAGTTTTTAAGCCACTCATTGATGACCTAGAATTATTCTAGAGTTATTTCAAAGTGGTGAGACTTGTTTGATATGGTAGATACTTGATTAAAATGTTGGATTTGTTAATTTGGCTAATTTGATTAATTTATAAAATTAGGGTTTATACCTTCTCTAAATTTGGGGCTTTTCATATATATGTTGTAATATTATGTATATAAGATTTACTTATTATTTGGTGTTGATTGGATTTCATCTAAACTTATTTTGAACAAGATTGGACCAAAATACACAATTTTGACACTAATGGGTACTCACGGCAATTTAAGGAAAAATATGGATTTTTGTTGCAATTTATATTTTGATGTATAAGACATGTATAAATCATTGTTGTAGTGATTTGGAATCACTTAAATTTGTATTTGATAAATTAGGACTAAAATGATCAAAATGTAAACTTTGGGGGCTTCACAACAATTAAGGGAAAAATATGATTTTTGGGTAATAATTCTATTTTGTTGAGTATTGAGTAATTAGTATAAATATTTTTATTTTAATTACCCAAGAAAAATTATTGAAATCGGAAAAATTTATTTTTCCACGTTCCGCTGCGTTACCCGGTAATACCCCTTAAAATCCCCTACAATACATACTCATATATTTACATACACGAATACATATTAGTACTGATTCATGCATTTTCATACATCCATACATACATATAAACATTAAGCTTATTTCATGTCTCACTTCTTATCATATCAATGACAAGGATCCATACATGTGGTAGTCAATTATTCTAGCCATACGTAATCTCGAACTTTGTTCTCAAGAATATCCCTTAACTATACTTTTTTAACCTAACATGTCAATCATCTATATATATACACATATGTATAACCAAAATATGAATTCACCAATCTAAGTTCTCATCACATGAGTTACTTATCTGGCTTCACGAGCACTCCAAGTCCTAGTCAAGTCTGCCAAAATAAATGGTGAAACATCGTTAGAATCGCAACTTATGAAATTCTCGACTTAACTTTGACAAAGTTTCGGATCTTTCCGGGATAACCAAATTGAGTCTGATTTCAATGTTTTCAGTTCCAATATACATCATTATAAACTAACCCAAGTCATCAGTTAACTTAAATTCTCGATTTACGCATTTTTGGAAAATCTTTTGAAAATATTTCCCCAAATACTACGGAAGGGTCCCGAACCCTCCAAACCTTCCTAGATTTAACTAAACATGTTCGTAATATCATAAATAACTCGTAACTATCATCAAAACCAAAATACATCTTTATACGTAAAAATCCACTTTTACTGAAAACTTACAAATTCTATCGGATCGATCAAACTCGTTCCGTTTTCACTCGGCTTTTAACAAAGATGAATATTCAATATATTAATACTCAAACAATTCAATTTGTATCAATATTGTAAGCACGAAACAACTTGATACATCTAAACATTTATCTATAAACTTGAAATTTACGGATTTTTACCAGGAGGTCTTACCGAGATTTCGAGGCCATATACGGACTCCAAACGATCCCACGAACACGCTGGAATCGATGAAATTTCGATCGGAGTTATTGTTCACCATGAGTGCGCAGCGGAAAATAAAAATTATTATACTGCTTTTCCTTTGCCCAAGACCCATTTGTTTTGATTATTCTACAAGCCTAGGCATGTTACTATATATTCTAAGCATAAAACTCATAAAACATGCAAAGAACATAAACCTAAACATGCTAACTGTCATAAGAACTCTAATTAAAATAAAGAAAGAAAAAGACTTACTTGAACCGAAGACTCCTCCAGTCCTCCCTCCAATCTACAAGCTTTTCTCGAACTTAGCAAGCTCTTACTTGAACTGAAAATCATGTCTTCCGATTCCCAGATTTCGAAATATGCCCTCTCCCTAAGGAGTTTACTGCCATTCTCGGCTTACATTTTTCTCCTACTATCCTTCTAGCGATGTCGCATTTCCAATGTCTATACCATCGGGAAGCCTCCAAAGCTTTCCTTGTTTTGCAGGTTCGTCCTATCTTTTGCCTAAGTTGTCCTTTCGGATTTTCAACTTAGCGGATTTCTCTATCTTGCCTGAGTCGCCTTTTCAGGTTTTCAACTCAACGAGCTAAAAAAATTTACTTTTTTTTTCTTTTTTTTTTCAGATCTGTCCTCATTCTCAAGGCTCTTTGTTCATCCTCATTCCTGAGGTTCCTCTCCATTCTTGGAGTTCTTCTCCTAGATCTCCTGACCTTGGTCCAGCATTCTCAAGGCACTTTTTTCATTCTCATTCCTGTGATCTGTAATTACTGGACTCTAATCTTTCCCGGTTAGCTGGGATTTATGCAATCTATGAACATCTTGAACATTTGTTTCAATAAAGGCGTTTGCATTACTTCTTATTACATATGTAGGAAATAATGAAATGCATTGCAATGACACCTCTGTGGCTAATTGTTTCTCACAGATTTTACAATTAACCATTTTTCTTGCTCACTCATGCTCTGTATTTTGATTGCGCTGTCCTTTGCGGATTTTCAACCCAACGAGCCTTTTTTATGCAAAGTATTGTTTCAGTATGTCCACATTGATGGGCTCGGTGAACTCGTTTCCTTCCAAATCTGACAGTCTCACTACCTCATTCCCCATCAGCCTTTTGACTAGGTACGACCCTTCCCAATTGGGCCAGAACTTTCCCCTTCTGTCCATTATCAGTGGCTTCGACTGCTTGAGCACTAGATCACCTTTCCTAATCTTAGTGGGACGTACCTTCTTATTGAACGCTCGGGCCAACCTTTTCTGGTATAGCTGCATGTGGTACAAGACCTTTATATTTTTCTCATCCAGTAATACTAGCTGTTCGAACCTCTGCAAGGCCCATTCCTGCTCAGGCAATCCTGGCATTGATAATATCTGCATTGACTGTATCTCTATTTCCACTGGTAACACTGCCTCCATCCCGTAAACCAAAGCATATGGTGTGGCTCTCGTTGTCGTTCTCACCGAAGTTCTATACCCCCACAGGGCATAAGGTAGTTTGTCAACCCAATCTCTATAACTTTTCGTCATCTTAGCTAGTATTTTATTTATGGTTTTGTTGGCCGCCTCCACCACCCCATTAGCCTGTGGCCTATAAGGTGATGATTTATGATGCCCTATCCCGTACTTCTGCAACATCACATTTGTTTCTCCCTGAAATTGGACTCCATTGTCTGTCACTATGTGATGTGGCATTCTGTATCGACATACTATGTTACGGGCTATAAACTTGGCCATCTACTTCACCCTAACATTACGGAATGACTATGCTTCTACCCATTTTGAAAAATAGTCTACCGCCACTATTAGGAAGCGGTGTCTATTTGATGCATGTGGCCTGATTTCTCCAATCATGTCAATACCCCACGCTAAGAAATGCCATGGTTCTGACAGTCCGTGCAATTCCAGAAGCGGTAGATGGTTCAAGTTCCTGTGTGCCTAGCAATCATGACAGTGCTTCACCAGCTTTGCGCAGTCAGCTTCCATGGTCGACCAATAAAATCCCTGTCTTACTATCTTGCGAGACAAATTCAATCCATTCATGTGTGGTCCACATACCCCAGCGTGCACCTTTTCAATCACCTTCTGAGCCTCTTCTTTTCTTAAACATTTCAGTTGGACGCCGTTGGCTTGTCTTTTGTACAACTCTCCCCTTAAACTCACATACATGGAAGCCAATTTCTGAATGGCTATTCTGTCTTTCTTGCCAACTCCTTCTGGGAATTCCCCATGTTCTAGATACTGTAGAATGTCATAGTACCATGGCTTCCCATCGTCGACTTCTATTTCTAAGATTCTCTCTATCTCATAACTGGTTCTGCCAGATGTTGTCAGCACAATGGGTCTCATTACCAGTTTTTTTGGGTTTTCCCAAGTTGCGGCTAGGGTGGCTTGTGTGTCTTCCATTTGGTTCTCTTCTCGTGGCAAGTGCTGGAATTTACATTCGGGGATAACCTGTGCCAACTTCCTGAGATGGAGTAGGTAGGGTCTCAACCGGTCTTCCTTCAATTCACATTCCCCTTGCAACTATCGAACTACCAACATCAAGTCTCCATAAACTTCTATGTCCCTAGCTCTAGGGCTATCAATGCTTTCAGTCCAAAAACACATGCTTCATATTCGGCCATGTTGTTGGTTACTCTAAACGTCAACCTTTTGGCGATAGGTAGGGTTTCTCCTTTGGGGGTTACTATCACAATTCCTATTCCAACTCATTTGTAATTCACTGCCCCGTCAAAATACATTTTCCACTCCTGGACCATTATGGCTTGAACCTCCTCATCTGCGAATTTGAACTTATATTGATCTCATTCTATGGGTTGTAATGCCAAGAATTCCGCTACGACTCGTCCTTTGATTACCTTAGAGGTGAGGTATTCTATATCAAACTCCGTCAGCAACACCAACCATCTACCCAACTTCCCTACCAGTGAGGGTATTAAGTGCAAATACTTTAGAGGATTCTTATTTTCTACCACTTGTATCTTATAGGATAGGAAGTAATGACGCAACTTTCGGGAAGCCCATATCACCGCCAAACAGATTTTTTCCACCTCTTGATAGCGGGCTTCATACAGAAGCATCTTCTTACTGAGGTAGTAGACTGCATGTTCCACCCCTGTCTCATCTGCCTGTACCATCATCGCCCCCAGCGCTTCAGGTTCTATGGCCAAATACAACACCAATGGTTTCCTCGGCCTTGGAGGTTTCAGGACTGGCGGTTTAACCAAGTATTCTTTGATTTTGTTAAAAGCTTATTGACATTGCATTTTCCACTCCACAGGCTAGTCCTTCCTCAACAGCTTGAAGATGGGCTCACATACTAATGTTAGCTTGGCAATGAATCGACTGATATACTGGATTTTCCCGAGAAAAACTCTAACTTCCTTTTCTTTCTTTGGTACGGGCATCTCGATAATTGCCTTGATATTTTCAGGGTCCACTTCTATCCCTCCCATTCCTACCGTATGCCCCAACAACTTCTCGGATGTTACCCTAAACACACACTTTTTGGGGTTGAGTCGGAGGTTGTACTTATCGACCATTTGAAGGAATTTCTCCAGCGCTTCTATATGTTCGGCCCTCGTCTCTGATTTAACCATCATGTCATCCACGTATACCTCAATCTCCTTATGCATCAAGTTATGGAATAATGTAGTGGCTATTCATTGATAAGTGGCTCCCGCATTCTTAAGTCCAAACGGCATCACCTTGTAACAATATGTACCCCACTCAGTGACGAAGGCAGTCTTATGCTTGTCTTCTTCTGCCATGAAGACCTGGTTATATCCTGAGAATCCATCCGCGAATAAGTACATAGCAGATAGAGTCGCGCTATCAACCAACACGTCTATATGGGGTAGGGGAAAATCATCATTTAGGCAAGCTTTGTTGAGGTCCCTATAATCCACGGACATTTTGACCTTTCCATCTTTCTTCGGTACCTGCACAATATTGGCTAACCACTCGGGGTACTTCACCACCTTTAAGAACCCCACATCTATTTGTTTCTTGACTTCTTCTCAAAACATTTCAGCCCAGTGTGGCCTCATTCTTCGGAGCTTCTGTTTTCTGGTCTCAAGTTTGGATAAGTTAGTATCATGTGCTGGGCAATACCCATATCCAGTCCTGGCATGTCTTCATAGAACCAGGCGAATACTTTTGCATATTTTATTAATATTCTATATAATTCTTTCTGCTCATCAGAGGTAACCTCGCTTGCAATTGAAATTTCCATCAATTGTCTACTTCAGCCCTGATGGTGATGACTTCCTCTCCATGCGGGAACTTAATAACCTGGTGCAAAGTGGATGGCACGCCCCTAAGTCTATGAAACCATGGCCTCCCCAATAACAGAGCAAATGTAGCTAGGATATCAAGAACTGTGAACACCACCTTGTCTTATATCGGGCCCACTTTGACTACTGTGATGAAAGTACCTTCGACTCCCCGTTTGCTATCGTCATATGCTTTGATACTCATGCTGGAGGGGCTAAAATCTGTTGTTTGCATACCCAACCTTGACAGAATCTTCAAAGGACACACATTGATAGATGAGCCATCATCCACCATCACACAAGATGTCTACATTTGGTATTTATAAAGAAGTTTCTGAAATTTACATTCAGACCGCCAAAAATTACAATTAGGTCTCTATCATGGGGTTTTCTCAGAAATTCACATTTTGGAAGCTCTTCTGGTGCAAATATCGAAAAATATTCAACACAAAAGTTGTTCGTCTTGGAAAAATGAGTCCGATATTTCAAGAATCATCTCAATCGGAGTTTGTTTGCTATCTTGATAGTTGAAACAAGAAACTATTACGCAAATAACGAAATAATCGAAAATCGTGTAATCGATTCTCAGAACCACGTGTTTCCCAACACGAAGAAGCTTCACTTTAAAATTTTTCGTTCTATTTTCCAACACATAAAATCTGATTTTTGAATATCATCTCGTTCCAAATCCTTAACTTTAATTCGGAAACCTTCCACTTTGTTCCGGAAAACTCGAGATATTACATAAATAATAAAAAATAGAAATTTTTTAATAAAAATAATAAGGGTTAAGAGCTCTTTTCAACTTCGCTCAAGATGACAATTGTAGAAACTGATTCCTCGTGCATCGGAAGCGATTTAGGTACTGGGATCAACATGAAAATTTTTATCTGTCATTTTCCCTCTTAAGTTGAATCTAGATCATATCTTATTTATTTGTTTTTTTTTTAATTTTTTCATGAACTGTAATAATTTTACTTTTCATACTACAGTCTCACGATCACTATTCACTGCTACAGTCATGCTGCAATGTCCGTGGTTACAATTCACTACTGCAATACTCATAGTTACTATTCACTATTACGATCTCATGGTTACAATTCATTGCTACAGTATCACAAATTTTATTCACTATGCCAAATCTTCTGTAACAGTTATGAGTATTATTAACCTCCAAAACAGCCCAAAGACAATCCCGAATCAGCCATGAAGAAGAATGAGAAGATGGTTTTGTCAAGAACACTTACCCTTCCGTGCTATTCTCGTTACCAATAAAACGCAGTGTAAGCTTCACTCACAAAATTAATCTCTAAACCTTTTAGATAGAAAAATGTCACAATAATATATTTTTTTTAATCTCAACACTTGAGAGAATAGTGAAGAAGATGGAGGCGAGGGTTGAGAGAATGTGAATCTCACCAAAAGAAAAATAATTTTTTTTATATCTATGGCTTTATTTTTGTAATTAAATCACAAAATAAAACCCTTTCTTTATTAGCGAAATTCGGCCGCAATGGCCTTTAGGGAACTTCCAAATTTTGTTAATGTCTTAATTGAGACAATAAACATATTGCCTAATCAAATTTTATAATTTCCAATTTCAAAATAGGAGTTTCCAAAACCATATTTTGGAAACACATTAATCTAAAATCATCAATAAATTCTACAATATAATTTAATAATAAAATTTTAAAATAAATAAATAATTATCCAATTGTTGGGATATATACCTTAAAGGATAATGTAATATTTAAATGATATTTTATTTTAAGTAATTAACGTTGTATTTTTCATTTATCAAATTGTTTATTTTAAATTCGCATATTATAAATTGTCATATATGCCATTCGATACTAAATGTACCTTCAGGCTTAGTGTATAAGTGTTATACACAAGAGGATTTAAGTCTGAAACTAGTAATCCTAAATAGTCCGTAAAGAGCAAACGAAGATAGAAACTTTATTTGTGGTTTATCTACTACTGCGGTCCATTCCATATTGTATGACGACTTTGATCCAGATTCGTTCATGCGGTGACATGGGATTGGAGGCACCTTATATGATGCGATCATATAGGACTGGACCAAGACATAAATAAATTTATTTTAATATCTGTTAAACAAAGAAATTCATATCAATCTAATAGATGATCATATATAGGTTGATCTTAATCTTGAGTGTACTACGAACTCATGCATGGTAGACTATGTCGTTTGATTTACAAAGGTGAGGTTGGTGAAGAAATCCTGACCAATAACTACGTCTTTTGAGGACATGGTTTGGTGTGTAGCTGTGTATGTTTTACATATATATGGAATCCACTCTTTCTTGCTAGAAGTAGATGAGTATCTTCCTTAATGGTTGATTTGGTACTTTAACGGTTACAACATTCAAGTATTTCTATTACGAATAAAAAGATTAATATTCATAATAATTATGAATAAATCGATCATTAAAATAATCAATGGTACTTATGGCACAAAATAATTAGAAGGGTATAACTGACATTATGATCTGACTCTAATTATAAGATACTCGTGGTGGGTCAATCTGTATGTAGTGATTATATCGGAGGACGCCGACGAGTTTCGGTATAAAATATATCTCTAGTAATGAGAATGCAGCTTTAGGTTTTAAGTGGAATAACATAAAGTTAATAATTCAGAATATTTAATCAAAGAGTTTTAATTAATATTTCAGGATTATTGGAGCTCGGAGATGTAGGTCCATTTGGTCCCCTTGTTAGCTCATTACACTATAGAAATTCATGAAATAATTGGATAGTCCAATTATGAACTCACTTGAAAAAGATTATATAATTGAGAATTATTTAATGACATAATTATTAATTTGATTAATGATTATATAATGTCTCACTTTCTAACTATATATTAAAATGTTTAATATATAGTTTTTATATTAATGATTATTAGATAATCATTTAATATAATATTTTATTTTAAATTAAATTTGATTTAATTCAAAATCATATATGTAATTTATATCATGATATAAGTTACATTTTAAATTTTAATTTCAAATTAAATTATATTTGATATCCTATTTAATTTTTGAAATTAATAATTTTATTGTGACAAAAAGGCCCTTGGCCGAATATTAATATTAATATTTATATTAGGGTTTGGGTTAATTTTATACAAGCACAACCTAAACCCTAAATATAAATATAAAGTGTTTTTCTTATAAACAAAAAAAAAAAAAAAAAAAAAAAAAAAAAAGGCTAACCTCTTCTCATATTTTCAATGAGATTGAAAAGAGAGAAAAATAAGAGAAAATATGGACAAAAATTTTCTCAATAAATTTATTCTCAATTGAGTTACCCCGAGCCCACCCTCAAGGATTTTTGATGGTGAGTTATAATACGGTAGATCGAGTGATAGACCCGATCATTATACACATGGTTCAAGGCATCATCTTTCACAATGGCTCACGGCAAATCACATGAAAAATTCAAAAGACTTGTGGGTAAAGATCATCATGCGTTAACAATTCAAAGTGGAAAGCGATGACACATTATTGATGAATCAAAGTTGATGATAAACGTGCATGCATGCTGGAAGATGAACGGATATTGTACTCTCACAAGCAAGCTATGCTGCTTTGTGTGTGGATTATTTTTAATTTTTTTTTTTGTGTGTGTTCATGGCTCAACTTTTGATAGTTGTTGTGGCTGTTTTTGTTACAAATATAGAGGGCTGATTCAGGGTTATTTTAGGGATGTTTCGGAATGAAAAACTACCCAAAGATTGCTGCGAAAAATAAGCATAACAACGAGCAAATTTTGAACTTACAGCGTGCAGAATTTTGGTGTAAAATCTGTCCAAATATCGCTGCTGTTTGTGAGGCTATTCAGTAATGAAAATGACAGCCAATACAACATAAAACAGTGAATCTAAGGCCTGGTCAGATTCCACATTCATAAGGGAGAGGGTATAAATTTTTTCAAGGTCGATCCCAGTGCCTAACACACTTCCGCCACGTGGGAAATCGTTTCCTATAATCACTACAAAAATAATGGCATTTAGTGTCCAATAATTTAGCGTCGAAACCACTTTCGACGCAAATAATCACTTTTAGCGTCGTAATTAATATTCGACGCCAAATATCAAGATTTTAGCGACGAAAATCATATTCGACGCCAAATATTCAATTTTTTTCGTCGAATTCACATATCGCCGCTAAAAATACGACTTATAGCGTCGAAAATTATTCGACGCTAACGTGTTTTAACTATTCCAATAATTTTTGGCGTCGACATAAAATTGCGACGCTAAATGTTATACTTTTAGCGTCAAAAATCATATTCGACGCCAAAAACATGAAATTTAGCGTCGACGAAGTAGCGTCGCTGAAGGTTTATGAAGATTCCACCGAAAATCCTTTAATCTTTAGCGTCTAAATTTTAAATCGACGCTAAAAATCAGACATTTAGCGTCGAAATAGGAGATCGACCCTAAAAATCAGACAATTAGCGTCGAATTTAATGTTTCGACGCTAAAGATAGATTAAAATGCAGAATGCCACCAACCCTTCTCCCCCTCTGCTTTTTCTCTCATTCTCTTCAATTTCATCATCTGAAATCTGAGAATCTCTCATCTGCAACCTCACAACTCTCCTACAAATTTTCAATAAAATTGTAATCAATTTTCCATAAGGTAAATCTTATTTCATATTTCTTTATTATTTTCATTTTTTATGATTATGTTTATTATATACTTTTTATTAGTGGTTTATGATTCATATATGTAGATTAGTTAATTAATTAACTAAATATAATTTTTCTGTAAACTATTTAATTTATCAACTAAATATATATGTATATGCTTAAATAAATAATTAATGAATTTGTATTGTTGATGAGTGTAATATGATGTTTAATAATTATATTATTATATTTAGGTATTTCGCTGAAATGGATAGAAATTGGATGAGCTCGCTGGATAAATTGAGTGTTGAATATCGTAATGAAGTGTATGAGTTCATGGAAGTCGCAAAGCAACACATTGATGCAGAAGGTCGTGTTCTGTGTCCATGTACAAATTATTTGAATAGGAAAATGAAACGGTTAGATGAAGTTCATAATCATTTATACATGCCGGGAATATCACCAACTTACCGTACGTGGATTTATCACGGTGAGCAGTATAATTCTCAGTCACGGTTTATTGATTCTGGTGAAGGGAGCAGTAGTTACAATCAACCTGCAAACGATGAGATAACCGATGCTTTGCATGACTTACAAGGTCCACAACTTGGTCATAGTGTTAATGGTGACATGATAGTGTTAAGTGGAAATGATCAAAATTTATTTAGTGAACTAATTGATGAGGCAAAAAAAAATTCAATTTGAAGGTGCTGGAATGTCGATCTTGAATTTCATTGTGAAATTATTACACATTAAAGTGATCAATAGAATGACCAACAAAAGTATTGATATGATGCTAGAGTTACTGGGGAAAATGTTACCGGTTGGAAGCGAATTGCCTAAGTCATACTACGATGCAAATAAAATATTACGTGATCTGGGAATGAGGTATTAATCCATTCATGCTTGTAAGTATGACTGTGTATTATTTCATGCCGAGTATGAATCACTTGAATATTGTCCGATATGTGGTGAAAGTCGGTACAAAGTCCGTGGTATGGGGAAGAAAGTGCCTCAAAAGATATTACAATATTTCCCTTTAACGCCCAGGCTGCAGAGGTTGTTCATGTCACGACACACAGGGACTGACATGATGTCGCATCATGAAAAGAGGATCGGTGCGGAGGGCATACTTAGACATCCTGCGGATGGAACCGAGTGGAAGGAATTCGATGACATGTACCCCTGTTTCGCTGAGGACTCCAGTAATGTCAGGTTAGGTCTTGCCTCTGATGGTTTTAACCCGTTTGGGAATATGTACAACTCTTATAGCATGTGGCCGTTATTTTTATTCATATAACTTACCTCCATGGAAATGTATGAATGATCCGTTCATGTTTGTCATTGCTTATCCCTGGTCCACGTTCCCTGGAAAAGATATGAATATTTACTTGAGACCATTGATCGAGGAGTTACAAACATTATGGAATGTGGGTGTGCATACCTATGATGCAGCTTCCGAGCAGCATTTTCAGATGCATGCCGCATTATTATGGACCATTAATTATTTTCCAGCTTATGGTTCATTATCTGGATGGAGCACTAAGGGATACATGGCATGTCCAGTTTGTGCGGGTCAAACACCTACGCAACGATTACGGAATAAAATAAGATACACAGGGCATAGGAGATTTCTTGAGTTGAGTCATCATTGGCGGAGGAGTAAATTATTTAACGGTCAACATGAACCTCAGATTATGCCCAGTCCATTGTCTGGATTCGACATACTTTGCCAACATCAACATCTCAGAGACAGTACATCAGGTAAACATCCTAAAAATAGAGATAAATATCGAAAACGTCAACCTGAAGAGTTGAATTGGACATGAAAGAGTATTTTCTTTGAGTTAGAATATTGGGGGACTCTGAAATTTTGACATAATTTGGATGTAATGCATATAGAAAAAAACATATGTGAGAGTTTAGTGGGCACACTATTCAATATTCCGGGTAAGACAAAAGACACTGTAAATGCTAGATTGGACCTGCAAGATCTTAGAATTCGCAGTGAATTGCATTTACAAGTCACTTCTCGAGGTCTTATTAAGCCACCTGCTAGTTATATCCTAACTCAATCAGAGAGAAAATCATTATGTGATTGGCTGAAAATGGTTAAATTTCCTGATGATTATGCATCGAATATTGGGCGTTGGGTCAGAGATGATACAATAACGGGGTTATAGAGTCACGATTGTCATGTGCTTCTCGAGATTCTCCTTCCTGTTGGCATTCGACCTTATCTCCCCCCGAATGTATGCGACGTCTCTGACAACTTTGAAGTTCCTGAAAAGATATTTCATGTACCAAATGTCACCGTTCCTGAAAATATCACATTAACTCGAGATAATACAGATGTTGAGATAATTCCTCATTCTGAAGTTAGCGTGGAAGTAGAAATTGAAGAAGAATTTGACACTGAAGATGACTTTGAGTCAAGTCAGGAATCCTCAAATACCGAAGATAATAGTGACTAATCTAGTTAGTAAATGACGTGATGCATGAATAATTTGTACTATTATTATGAATTTGATTGTTGTTTTGAATTACTATCATCATGTATGATTGGTGTTGTTGTTGTCATGTACATCGGTTGAATGTTAGTTTTTGTTATTATTAAAATAATTTATCATACGCTTTAGCGTCGAAATACTAACTCGATGCTAAAATAATGACATTTAGCGTCGAGTTACTAAATCGACGCTAAAATAATGACATTTAGCGTCAAAATACTAAATCGACGCTAAAATAATGACATTTAGCGTCAAAATATAATGTCGACGCTAAAATTTAACCTTTAGCGTCGATTGAAATATTTGGACGCTAAAGGTAAAACTTTTATTTTCCCCCGAAAAATTTCATTAAGTACCGTTATTTTTTTAGCGTGGAATAAAATGAAAATAATTCGACGCTAAATGTTTATTAAAATCCCTAATTTCGGTTTCCCCTCATTCATCTCTGCTTCAAAGAAGGAATTGGTGCTTCCCTCATTCTCTCGACCAGAAACAGCTTCAATCCTCAGCTATTTACTTTGGGACAGACATCAAATCAAGGTAATTTACTTTCTTCAATCTTGGCCGAATATGCATGGTCTTTGGAAGCTTAGTCTTTGTATGTTTTAGTTGTGTGTTTTGTGTGGTGTGTGTTTTGTAATTTGATAGAATTGATGAGTTTAAGGAGTGTGATGAAGAAATAGACGAGGGAGATGATGGTATTGATGATGATGATGATAATAATTTCATGGTATTGATGATGATGATGAAGATAATTTCATGGTTTTGATGATGGTATTGATGATGATGGTATTGATGATGATGATGAATTTGATGATGACCAAAACAACAGCAAAATGCTGCTGTTCTGGTACCAATTTGAAAAGTTGATGAGATAAGCCTAAGTGAGTATTGGATTCCAGAACCCTATTATTCTATTACATCTATTGATTAATAGAACTAGCTAGGTTTACATAGTTAATTAAGCTGCTTTCATGTTTTAGCTAGGAGAAAGAAACTTTTTATGAGACTCCTTAGGTGTCTTATTTATCTTTTTGCAGATCTTTGATATCATATTTATTTTACACATGTTCTTTAACTTAGAGTACATATATATGTTACAAAGTTTCATGTTAAAAACATTTTAAAATCATGTACATTGATATATATATTATGATACATCAATATATATACTTTCAAATATATAAAAAGTAATAAGATTTTTATCTTTTAATTAACGGATTTTTTATATCTCATGTTAAAAACATACAATATATATATATATAGTCAAATTTCAAAAGTGAATAATATTTTTAATAGAAAGTGACATACATATCATATATACTAAAAATCAAAGATGGAAAATAACCAAAATTCTCCAGCCAATGCCAGACTCTCATTAATAAAAGAAATAAAAATAATAGTGCAAAAGGTCCACTACGTATAGATAAAATGTTAATAAATATAATGAGTGTATGAGAGACATCTAATGCAAGCAATTGTCTATTATTTTCTTTCCTTGGATTCTTGATTTTCATGTTGCTAGGTTTCCACGTTACACATGGCTCGTGACCTCACTCATTTCATTTCATGGGAACTAGCCATAGCTAATAAGGAACATATATATATATGATCCTTTCTTTTAAAAATAAAAAATAAAAAATAAAAAATAGGACTATTTGACACTTATAGTCGTGAGCCAAACATGTGTATATGAAAGAGACAGACCCCATATCATATCAGAAGCTGGGTCCAGGAAAAACCTCCAATGATATGATCAAGCATGAATAAATGTTCATACTATGTATTCATGATTCACCCATATAATAGGTTAGATCCAAGCCACCACAGGTGAGTTATTGTGATGGAAACCTGAAACTTTGTGTGTTTTTGCAGATGGCACAGGGCAATCGCAGACGGGCTAATGCGATTCCATCTACATCAGTAAGGACAACTGGCCCTGATAGAGTCTCTGCTAGCACAGGTGAGTCCAGTACAGCGAAGGGTCGAGGACTCACCGGTGGCCTGGGGTTGGCTAAACACGTAAAGGCTCACAGCCGTATCCGGATTGAGATATCAGATGATGGACAAAGTCAAGTCGGACAACATAATTCAACGTTTACTACAGCCATAGGAGCTACAGCTAAGGGTGGCAATGGGCCGGGCCGGGCTTTGCAAGCCCGGCCCGAGCCCGGCCAACAAAAAAAAAGCCTAGGCCCGGGAAAAGCCCGGCCCGGGTGTCTTCCGGGCCAGGCCGGCTTTTTTTGGTCCCGAATTTAAAAAAAAATTTAAAAATTAAAAATATATAAATATAAAATATATTTACACTATATATAAAGACAATTTATAAATAAATCACAAGTTTCATTGATAAATTAACAATTTAAATGCTAAAAATAAATAAAAATGATACAAACATATTAAAAATATATATATATTTATGTTTTTTTTTTTTTTGAATTTTGGCCCGGCCCGGGCCCGTGTCGGGGTTTCATTTTAAGGCCCGGCCCGGACTTTTTCCACCACGGGCCGGGCCGGGCCGTGGGCTAAACTGCCACCCTTAGCTACAGCTCGGTTTGAAGCTCCCCAAAACTACGTTTCTTGGAGAAAGATACCGTGGGAGACGAAAATCAACGAGCTATTCTCTTCGCTACTTGTGAATTTCTGTACGGTATTAAGTTTTCGATATTGTTTGTTAGTTAACATTTTTATTTTATACTTATTTTTACTCGGTTGATATTCCTGTAGGAGTGGTTCGACTTCGATCTGACCAAAGTGAATGTCCAACAGTATATTGACTACCACATGGGGAAAAGTTATAAGGATTATAGGACAAAAGTCCTGAAACCAATATTCGACGAACATGGACCTTCAGATGCTCCACAACATAAGTCTGATTTTATAGAGGAGTAAGACTGGACATTCTGATGTGAGCTTTGGTCTAGCAAAAATACGAGGTAAATTTTGAAATAAACGGAAATTTATAAATTATCTTTGTTTTCAGTACTTACAGTGTTGGTAAATACAGGATAAATGTCACGCAAATGCCAAAAATCGAAGTCACTTGCGTTTTAACCACCGTGGAGGTACGAAGCCATTTATCCAACATCGTGCCGAATATTCTGTGGAAAATATATCATAACGTAAAATCTAACAGTTCATTATTTTTACTAATGTGGAATAATACTGAATTTATTTTCTGTTTTTAACAGAGTAACACAGGTGAGGTGCAATCATTTCCAGATTTTTTTCCGAGTGACGCATTACAATGAGAAAAACAAATGGATAAATGAAGAAGCCGAACGCTGCTATGTAAGTTTCAGTTATTAAAATAAAATAATTATTATTATATATGTTAATTTTTTCTAAAAAATTCTAACATTAACTTATTTTTTTAAACATAACGAAATGATGACTCCAACATCAAACTCAAGAGACAGGGTCCGACCCGATACCAGATGAGCAGTTGTCGCAATTGGTTTTCAAGAATCAGACGGCTTACAACGTTGGCCTTGGCACTTGTAAGAAGCCGACGTCATCTGCACGCAATACTGTTAATTCAGACAATGTCTCATCTCTTCGAGACCAGCTAGTCACCACCCAAGACCAGCTAGCCACCACCTAAGACCGGTTAACCACCACCGAAGACCAGCTAGTCACCACCCGAGACGAGCTGAAAAAGACTAAGGAGGAGCTACAACAGGTCAAGATGGACCACGAGAAGAAGATGGAGCAGTTCGAACAGGAAATGCTGGCTTTCCGTCAGATGTTGGAGGCCTCACTCAGTCAGGGTGCATCGGGCTCGAGCGTCCCCCATCACAGTAGCAATAAATTTTATATCCATTTGTATAAATATTTTGAACAAATAGTTTTAATATAATATGTATTTTTTCTAAAAAAAAATTCAATATAATAATAAAATAATTATTATAATATTTCATAATTTTGTTATTAATCATGAATATTTTTTTCAATTAAATTAATTATTTTAGACCAAAAAGCAGTAAATTAATAATTTAAAAAAAAAAACACATTTGTTAACTATTTTCGTCGAACTAGTCGATGATAAATGTGTTTTTGGCGTCGAAATATTCGACGCTAATAGTAAAAGAATCGCCGCTGTAAGTATACAAATATTATTTTTTTAATATACTTTAACGTCGAAACTAAACGACGCTAAAAGTTAGACTTTTAGTGTCGAATTATTTCGTCGCAATATCTGACCTATAGCGTTAGAAAAATTAATTTAGCGTCGAAATACATTGGACGCAAAATGGTAGTTTTTAGCATCGAATATCTTTGTTTCGACGCTAAATTTTATTCTCGTCGATATTTCGGTGTCCAATTTTTGCGTCTAATTAATTCGACGCTAATTTAAAATTGCGTCGAAACTGTGGATTTTTTCGTCGATTAGTTTCGACGCTAAAGGGCATAATTTTTGTAATGAATTAGCATCAAAAGTGAGGTTGAAAAATATTCAAATTCGTCTCTTTTTATTTTAATTATGTGGTAACTATGGTTTATTTATTTTTATGTATGAGATGCATGAAAAATAAAATTCTATATGTCATAAAAGTGGGCATAAAATAATTAAATTTTATGTGATAAAATTATTCATGTGATGAATTTTTATTTATTGTAAAAATACATTGGTCGTAATTTTTTCCAGCTCTTAATTTTATGTAATGTAAGGCCATAAGACCATTTTGCAAGTGTTGTAAAATTATTTCTTTATGTAATTTTATGTTGTATCCATATTTAATATAAATAGTAGAACCGTTACCATCAACAACATAATAAGGAGGTTTTTTCACGCAAGTCATTCAATGGAGTAAGAGTTGAAGACCAATGGATGCCTTGATGATTTTGTACTAATTAGATTAGTTTAGAAAAAAATAAGAGCTTGGTCAATGTATTAGTTTTGTTATATGTATGTTTTAATTCAAATTGTTTGAAAAACATGTCATATAGTATAAGATGCCCACTCATGTATTATAACATGTCATGACATTAAATGCATGTTGATTTAATATAAGCATAAAAGTTATGCAAATTTTAAATAGTTAAAACTTAGATTAATACATGCGAAAAAATTAAATAGTTTAATTTAAATAAGTTTAAAATTTGGTATTTCGGAAAAAAGATAATTGATAGGAGACTAGTTATTTATTTTGGTATTTAGGATGGAAACCCGAATATAAATTCCATAGCCGATTCTGAATAGACGGTAGTGTGATCTACACTCGGGATACAACTTCACGTACCAAATAAAAATAACATAAGTCACCTATAACTAATAAGATAGTTTAATTAAATAATTGCTTAATCCAAATTTATTTTTTAAACTTAAATAGTGAACTAAAATTATTAAGAGTTAAAATTGAAATAGTCACTAAAAAGAATAATTAATTGAATTGTTTAATTGGGTTATATTAGTTTAGACTAATAAAATTAGTGAATAAAATTTTAAGTGTTAAAATTTGGAGATATCACTAATAATCCACTAGTATTAATTAGGTTTTGTTTTTAACCGCGCATAATCTAAATAAATTAGGTACTGGTGTAATAGAAATATTTAACTCTAAAATAGTGAGTGGAGGAGAGATATATGACAATATATCCCATGATCACTATTGTTAGTCTGAAAACGTGAGATTGAAAAGGCGCATCGAGACGGCTTTGTTTTCGTCCCCCTACGGATGGTGTCCATTTTGGGTCAATATCAAGTTTGGATTCCGAGAGGATAAGAACTCTAGATGTACATGGTGAACTGACCTACCCTATGGCGGCACTTCACTAGTTAAGTCCAAGGGTTCTACTCACAAAGGAATGATTAAATGTTAATTGAAATTCCTTGATCAAATCAAACTATGGTTGGTTAATATAGGAATAAGAGTTATTCCTGTATATATTAATCAATTAAGTTTGTCTCGATCTATAATGAAAATAATTGACCTACTCTACGACGTCACTTATTTGTAAGATGATATATTTCCGTGGCATAGTAATTATTTTCGATTTCTGATTCATTTTACATGTTCCATGCATCATGTTTAATTTTATGCTAAAATACCTGTGATGATTTTAATATGCGATGATTGAATTTTAAATGCATGTTTATTTTAAAAAATTTTCCATCCATTTTTCTATGATATTTCCATACTTGTTAACGATAAATATACGAGAGAAAGTTACGTTAAATAAAAAGTAACATGAAAGCTGTCCTGGTCTTTTGAAGACCATAAATTTATCCTGAATGAGGAGTGTCCTCTAGAGCCAAGTTGTATATGATACTCACCAAAGGTGGGTACGGCCAATGAGAAGACCAACTATTACTTGCTAGCATGGATGTATGATGTTCTTGCTATAAAGAATGAACCAATGGCTACAACATCTATGATGATGGAGTCATTATAAGACATGCTCGAGTACCATTCAGAGTGGTAATGTCATGAGGCCTTGGTCATAGTAATGACCGTAAAGATGAAGGAAGAGACATCCATCTAAGAGAACATCTTAAGGATGATGACCTTTTTCAATATAGCCGCCCCATAGCCAGGTGACCATGATTATATGGTCTCTTTCAAAGATTTTTCTGTAGTTTAAGAGCATCTATGTTGTGAACAAGTTAATATCCACTCTTACATAACTGCCAAATGAGCTCACCTCTTAGGAATCCATGTTGATGGATCCTCGTAAGCCTAGTGGAGAGGCAAATGTTACCAAATCTTTCAAATCTGCAAAGAAAAAAAAGAAACACTGGGAAGGTTAAGGGTACAAATACTTGATACATGGATAAACCTTGTTGAAGGTAACTTTACCATGAGAGTCGGGAGATGAAATGTTGTTTCGGTAAAAGTAGTGGGAGTTACAAGTTTTCAATTTTTCAAATAATAGTTATTTGAATTTAAACAAAGTGTTGTTTATTCCTATTTTGTCCTAGAAATTTGATTTCTGTTTCAAAACTGTTGTATGATGGTTTTCCGTTTTATTGAATAATAATAGTTATTATTTTCAAAAATGGATTACCAATATGCAAAGAAAACTAGGAAATAACTTGTATGTGTTAAGACTGTTAACACATAACTCATAGTTCAACACTGAGATGTTTAAGGTTGAAAAACCCAAAACTAAACGGTAAATGATTTCTCACAATAGCATATATTTGTGGCATCTCAGACATGGCCATAATAACCTTGACAAGATAAACAGATTAGTAGAAAGTGGATCTTTACCACAACTTACCAGTCTATGAGTGTAGTCTAGAAGGTAATATGACCAAGAGATCTTTTATTGGAAAATGGCTAAAAGCCAATTAATCACTAAGTGCCTATGAATATTTCATCACATTTATTGATGATTATTCTATATATGTGCATGTTTACCTAATGAGCACAAATCAGGTACCTTTAAAAAGTTCAAAGAGTACCGTGCTAAGGTTGAAAACCGATTAGGTAAGGCCATCAAAATTCTACAATCAGATCGTGGAGGAGAATACCTCGACAATAAATACCGCCCTTTATAGTCACGCATGTTGTCATGGAAAAATTTTTTTTTTAATTCGAGGAGTTCTTAGTTGAGCATGGGATAATATCACAAATCATAGCACCTGGAACATCACATCAGAATGGTATTGCAGAAATGAGAAATCAGACCTTACTAGACATGATGAGATCAATATTTATTGACAGTTCATTACCTAGTTCTTTTTAAGGATATAGATCACAGAAGACAATGTATATCCTTAAAGTAATTCCATCTAAGTCTTTTCTTAAGACACCTTAGAGTTGAGGAGCGGTGTCAAAGCTAGTTTGTAATATTTCCACATATGGAGCTGTCCAATGCATATGCTAAGAACAAGACTATAAAGTTGGAGATGCGTCGGAGGTGTGATTATCTGTAGGCTATCCTAAAGAGACTATGGGTGGATTCTTTTATAGTCAAAGAAAAGATCAAAGTGTTTGTATTTCTTGATGAGAGCTATATGAAAGAATTCATGCCTCACAGTAAAGTGTTACTCGAGGAATTACTTTCTGGTTAGACTAATGTATCATCAACAACAATTGTTGACATTTACAATAAAGTAATATCTTTGACATCTGAGCGTCAGATACAATTATATCATGAGAGTCTACCACCTAGACGCAGTGGGAGGGTTGTGTGACAACATGATCGTTATCTAGGGATTAGAGAGGCAAAATTTATCACCTCCAGTAATGGTGTAGATGATCTATTGAGCTATTAAGTGCAATGGATGATCCTCATAAAAATGAATGGCTCAAAGCCATGAATCTCGAGATGGAGTCTATGTACTCGAACTCAGTTTGGGATCTTATAGGTCAACTTGATGGGGTAAAACCTATAAGTTGCAAGTTGATTTATAAGAGGAATAAATGTGTAGATGGGAAGGTATAGACCTTTAAAGTTAGGTTAGTATCCAATGGTTATACCCAGAAAGAGAAAGTCGATTAAGAAGAGATTTTCTTTCCAATAGCCATTCTTAAATCTATTTGTAGTCTTCAATCTATTGCCACATATTATGAATATGAGATATGGTAGATGGACGTCAAGACAACATTCTTTAATGGTAGTCTTGATGAGACCGTCTTTATTGTACAACTAGAGAGATTCTTCGCCTAAGGTCAAGAGAAAAAGGTTTGCAAGTTGCAAATGTCTATTTATGGATAGAAGCAAACATTTTGATCTTGGAGTATAAGATTTTATGTGACGATCAAGTCTTATAATTTTGAGCAGAACGTCGATAAGCCTTATATATAAAAGTGTGTCATTGATAGTAAGGTGGTTTTTCTCGTATTATACATCGATAATATTTAACTCATTGAGAATGATGTAAAAATATTATCAGAACTAAAATCCTGGCTAGCTAACCAATTCCAAATGAAAGATTTGGGATATATGAGTTTATACTTGGGATCCAGATTATCCAGAATCAGAAGATACGACTGTTAGTTGTGTCTCATGCATCTTATATCGATAATATTATTGTACGGTTCTGGATGTAGAAATCCAAGAACGGTAATTCATTTTTTTGACATGGAATTCACTTGTCGAAGGAATAGTTTCCTAAGACACCTCAAGCAGTTGAGGAAATGAGACATATCAAACATGTCTCTGCTGCTTGAAGTCTCATGTATGCTATATTTTTCTATGCACGAGACCAGACATCTGTTATGCATTAAAAGTAGTCAGTAGTCTTTAGTCTAACCCAGGATTAGATCAGTGGGTTACTGTAAGGAATATTCTTATATATCTTAAGATAACAAGAGACTATATGCTTGTATATTCCGGAGAAGATATGATCCTTAGAGGATATACAAATACTGATTTTCAAAAGGATGTAGATTATTGGAAATCAACATCCGAATCAGTACTCACCCGAGTCGGTTTAGCCATAGTATGGTGGAGTATAATGCAATTGTGAACCCCACCATGGAGGCTGAGTATATAGCAGCTTGTGAAACAGTTAATGAAGTAGTATGGCTCCATAAATTCTTAGGAGATTTGGAAGTTTTTCCAAATATGGATAAACCACTCACACTTTATTACGATAATAGTGGTGTAGTGGTAAATTCTAAAGAACCAAGAAGCCACAAAATAAGGAAATATATAGATGGGAAATATCATCTCTATTGGAAGATATTGCAGATAGCGTCTGCAGAGAATCTAGCAGATCCATTTACAAAGACCTTGATGGCTAAAGTGTTTAAAGGTCACCTAGAGTGACATGAACCAAGGCACACTTGGAGCACCAACGTTGGAAAACGTGTTGGAAGGTTTCCGAATTTAAGTTAAGGATTTGGAACATGATGGTAATCAAAAATCGGAGTTTATGTGTTGGAAAATAGGCTAGAATATTTTTAAGTGAAGTTTCATCACGTTGAAAAACGTGTAGTTTCGAGAACCGGTTACGTGATTTCTATTTATAGCATTTTACGCGTGAAAGTTTATTTTTTCAGCTATAAAAGTAGCAAAAAACTCCGATTGAGCTGAATCTGGAACCATCAGCCTCATTTTTCGAGACGAACAACTTTCGTGTTGAACACCTTTCGAAATGTACATCAAAAGGGCTTCCCAAATATGAATTTTTCAGAATATTCCATTGTAGAGACTTGATTGCAATTTTCGAGGGTCTGAAAGTAAATTTCAGAATTTTTTCTATAAATACCTTGAAGTTTCCCCTTATTTGCCAAAATGACAAATTCTCACAAGAACACACATGACCCTTCGTCCCTAATATCACATTCTTGACTTCCCAATCGTACCGGCGGCGTGCAGGCCGTCGCCAACCCACGTGATGGGATAGAGGGGTGCCCCGGCCACCCCTCATCATTGTGGTGGCCGACGACATCCCCAGATCACCGTCGAACAACAAGAAAAGAGGGAGACGCATGTGACTATAGGTACCTCAATCTCGGTTTATCGCTACATTTCACGGCTCGAGCCACCAGCCAAATCAAAGTTCTCGGAGAGTACTAAAGATGGCAGTGATGAAATTTTACGATCCGTGCTCAATTACACGTGAAACAAGGGAGGAAGATTCAGATGAAAAGTGACCCACTGTGAACATTAGCTTCGATCAGAATTCCATCGATTCCAATGTGTTTCTGGGATTGTTTGGAGTCCGTTTATGCCTTCGAAATCTCGATAACACCTCCCGGTAAAAATCTGTTAATTTCAAGTTTTCCGTTAAATGTTCGGATGTATCCAGTAGCTTCGTAGACTAGAGAATTGATATAAAATGAATTTTTTGAGTATTAGTATATTGAATATGTACATTTGGTTGAAAACGAGTGAAAAAGTAACGAGTTTGGTCGATCCGATAGAATATGTAAATTTTCGGTAAAAGTGTGTTTTTGGGAATAATGATATGTTTTGATTTTAGCGATAGTTATGAGTTATATATGATATTATGAATATGTTTGGATAAATCCAGGTAGGTTCGGAGGGTTCGGGACCCTTCCGTAGCGTTTGCGGAAACTTTTTCGAAATATTTTCCACAAATGCATAAACCAATAATTTAGGTGAACCAGTGGCTTGGAATAGTTTGTAATTATTATTGAAACTGAAAACATTGAAAACAGACTTGATTTGGTTGTTCCGCAAAGATCTGGGATTTTATCATTGTTTTGACAAACGTAACTAGGTCCTGGAGTGCTCGCGAAGCCAAGTAAGTAACTCATGCAATGAGAACTTAAATCGGTGATTTTATGTTTGTTTATATATATATATATTGACATATTAGGTTAGAAGAGGTTAGTTAAGGGATATTCTTGAGAATGAAGTTCGAGATTACGTATGGTTAGGATAATCGACTACCCCAGATATGGATCCTTGTTATTGATATAATATGAAGTGAGATATGAAATGAGCTTAATGTTTATCTGTATGTATGGATGTATGGAAGTGTATGAGTTGGAACTAATATGTATCAGTGTATGTAAATGTATGAATATGTATAAGAAAATGTATAAGCATATGAACATATATTTGGATATGTATGATTTGGGTATAAAGGATCGGTAAAGGAAATAAGTTATGACTTCGTAATTTGTAATAGTACATGTAGATGTGCGTCATTAGGATAAGTTTGTTATTGATTAATGTATATGATTTAGCGGTATAGAGGTTGGAATAGTGAAATGTGATGAGAAATATGGTATAGGCTAAGTCATTTCTGAATGGGTATGTTTAAACGATGAGCTTTAGTATCATATGTTTTAAGAGAGAAACTTGGAAACTAAGTGGTGTTTGATCGAGAAGGGAAATAAATGAAAGTTGTTAAAGATAAAGCGTTGAATTAATAGTGATGTGTAATGTCATATGTATGTGTATGGGTGTTTGGATGATGACTTGGGGTGTCTGTCATGTATGTATTTGTGTATGGGAAAATCATGTGATAAGTTATGTTATATGGTATGAGCGTCTGTATGTATGTTTAATTGGATGATTCTTGGTGTAGTAATTGAGCTGGTTAGGAATCCGTTCGGATGAAATTCATCTCATACCTATTCTAAAATAGGAAATGAGTCTCGTACGAGCATTATATGAGTAAGCCATCCATATGTATGTATTGTTTGATGGTCTGTTCTTTGATGTATTGATTGTTATGTGTGTTTCGTGGTTGGTTGCATGATGATTATATGTGTGACTGTGTGTATGTGTGTACGGTAGAACTCGTTGAATATATGGATAATGTATGCTTATGTGAAATGAATGAATTTGGAGCTAATGTAAGTATTAGTGTTATGTATATGTTTAAACTTGGGAATTATTTTTACTTGTTTATAAGAGAGGTGTGCCACGGTATGTGTAAATGCATATGAATCCAGAATGTTAAACTATTGATGAAGTTTGCATTGAATTGGAAGAGTTTGTTTCAAAATAAAGAAATTTTGTTTTTAACTTATCGATTTGATGATATTTCAAATATGGATATTTGTGATAAAGGGTAGATATATGACTTCATGTTTCACATGATTGAAGTGAGATTGATGTTAATGATATACTCTATGATATTTGAGCTTTGCTTCGTATGCTTTAAACGTTAGTATGCGATTGACACACATGTAAACATGTTAATATGAAAATTTGACATGGGTTAAGATTAAAGTATAATAACAAGTTAATAATTTTGAACTTATAACAATTTAGTAATTCGTTTAATCTATTGATATGTTTGACTTGTTTGTTGTAATACTATCATGGTTACTTACTGAGTTTTAAAAATCACACCAAACCAGTTTGATAGTTTTGCAGGTTGGCTTCCAGGTGGGTCAACCACTTCAGCTTTGGAAGTCATGCTCGAGACGCGAATCACCCAAGCAGCAGTCACTCTCGCAAGTGTTTTGGGAGAAGTTTAGGATATTTGGTTATTGATTTATTTGTCTTGTTGAGCACGGTGTTTGTATATATATTAAGTAAATATTTTGATTGTTTATTATGTGGTGGGCACAGAGCCCTTGAGTGTTGATAGATGACGTGGTCGGAGCCCTTATGATATGATCTTGATGAGATTTTTGTGGACCTGAGGTCCTTTTATTTGTTTGATGTCTCTTATATCCCCTTTGATGTTGGATTGTGATCCAGGTTGTCCAGTTTTAGGATATATCATGCTGAATTTTCGGTAAATTCTGAGGCATATGAAGATGGGTCAATGCTGTCTCATGCCGGTAGCATCCTTCCTCTAGCGGGGTGTACAGTTATGGTATCATAACAAAGGTTTAGGTGTCAGTGACTGTAGCTATGGGGTATCTGATCATCCGAGTAAGTTTTTTTGTTACGTATAGATCATATAGGTTTTATGTTTGTAACTTGAATTGATTTCTGGTATATGGTATGATGTGCTATGATTTTGATTGAAATGGATGATTTGAATTATATGTATATGTTTGTGTGTACTATGAATATATGTATGTGTATAATTGTATAGGTGTACTAATTTAAAAGTACGTTGTTATAAAGAAATATGAATATGTATGTGACCAGCGTAAACACACACGTATAACGCAAGCGCACGTATCGTTCAAGTAGTATAAAAATATCGATCCCACGAGGACTTAATATCTAATCTATTAATTTTATGAGGTCAAATGATTACTAGTATCTAACAAGTTGTTGGATTGATTTGAAATGGTGACGATTGTAAATTTAAAAATAAGTAATAAAATTGTTCGAAAGTAGATTTAAGAAAATTCAATATTAAAAAATATCTAGGGTTGTGATTCATTCTAATATCTTTTAAAAGATGAAGTGATTATTTTATGTTTGTGTAATAAATCAGTTTACTAACCTGGAACACTAAATTATGCAAAAGTCTATGTCGATGGTCAGACGCAGATACCCTGTTTAACCCAATTGAACCATATGTCTATGTCAACCAAATTATATGGATTCTTTAAGTTTAAGTTCCAATTATGGCTACCCCCGCCCGACAAGTATATGTCTATCCTGTAAGGAAATCTATTAAAGGGTTATCTATCATCAAGGAAGATCGTGGGCTATTAAGTCTAAGGCTGAAACCTAAAATCCCTATGTCTAGTTCATTTTAGATTTACCACATCAATTTTATTGGTGATCAGACAACAAGAAGCATTAAGCTTAAGACTTAGTAAGTAAACCTTTAAATACCCAAACTATAAAATAACCCCTTATAAAACGGTGATATTAAAAGTCATCACAACCTCAGATAACTAATTTAGTTACAACACATAACTAGGGCTAGTAAAATCTTGAAAATAAAAGACATAAAGTAAAAATGCGGTAAAGTAAATACTGAAAAGTAAATTACAATAAAATAAAATGCTAAGGTAAAATGAATTACTTTTACTACTACTAATTTATATATCTCCCATAATATAATATATAAACTTGTGATAACATTACCAACCAGCCATATAGGCGGTATCCTGATTAAGTCAAATTAAGTCCAACCAGCCATATAGGCGGTAAAAAGATTTGTCCATGAACCTGCCATATAGGCGGTAAGAAAGTTTAATTACCAACCGACCAATCTGGCGGTATCCTTGATTAGTCAGGTTTAAACCAGATTAAAATGAATTACCAACCGACCAATCTGGCGGTATCCTTTTAAAGTCAATATTTTAAATAGTGAATATATTATATTTAAGGGAGATCAATCTAAATAGCAATAGTAAAAGAATTACCTTTCACCATAGCTAGGGAAGTTACCTCCTCATGGTAATTAGTAAAAACTGTAAAAAGTAAAAAAAAAAGTAAATTACTATTATTACAAAACGTAATTAAAATTAATTACAAAACTAAAAAACTAAAAAACTAAAAATTAAAAGAAAGTAGAGAGAGAAACTCCCTCTTTACATCAAAGAGATGAGAGAGAGTGGTACATCTGAAACTGAAATTTCGCGCTCTATTTATAGGCATCAGCAAGGGTCGCGCGTCTGGTTTGTCGGTTGCAGATTCTGGATAAGGTGATAAGGTGACACGTGGCAGGGTGGTTGAATCTCAATTATTGAGACACATGACGGCTTCTGATTGGTCGGCTAGATTCTTATCCGCCATGTGTCAGATAAGGATTAAGGAGCCAATAATTGATGCTGACGTGGAGGTGACGTGGCGACACATGGCAAAGTGACTGTCGGCACCATAAAATTGCGACAAGTGGCACTTCATGATTGGCTGACGATGAATGTGGCGGTGCGGTGGCATGTTGACTCGGTCAACCTGGTGATGTGGCTGATGACGTGGTGGTGAGGTGGTAGTTTGACTTGGTCAACCTGGTGATGTGGCTGATGACATGGCAATGATGTGGAGTGACATGTGGTAACACGTGGCGATGGTGACTGTCGGCACCGTAGGATGCTGACACGGCGCATGTTAGCAGATCGGCTATGATGGTGACACGTGGCACGGCGCATGTTAGCAAAGTCAAAATTTTCTCAGATTCTGATTTGTGGACCCGGCGCACGTTAGCACTGTTCGGTGCACGTTAGGCGTCGTGATGCTGAAGGTCATGGAGTCGCGACGCGGGAAATTACCAAAAATGCCCTTTTCGTCCAATTTTCACTGTTTTGGCCCAAATCACCTCCAAAAATTACCAAAAACTTTATTTATCTACAAAATAACACAAAACACATCAAAATATTCACAAAACTCAAGAAACTATACAAAATATTAGGTTAAATGAGTGGGAAATAGTGATAGATTTACCACTCATCACACCCCTTAACCTAACATTTTGCTAGTCCTCGAGCAAAACATAAAATAAAATAACATAATAAAATTTAACTAAACCACTTTCGTAGGGATCACAGTTGCATTTAGCGTATGCAACAAGCCTTTAAACCCATAGGTGTCCCTAGTGGACGAGTTGTAGTCTCGTGAGGGTTTACAGCAATGATACCCACAAACATTTTACAAAAGTAAAAAGAAAGTAAAACTAATGCACACAAAAGAAAAAAGACAAGAGAAAAGAGAATAAATAAGTTAGTGACTAATCTGGTGAAATTTCTACTCCAAGTTACTAGTTGTTTTGTTTCTTTCTAATTACTGAATAATTAATTCTCCGATTATTTTTACCATTCTTCATATACACAACCAACAAAATATTAAACAACTCATTTTTGCCCACAATAGTCATAAGTGCAGTTGATAAGAGAGTAATATTTTTGTCCTAAAGTTCTATCAGATTTCACACCTTTTTTTGCAGCAATGGAATAATTTTTCTGATTTTTCTGATTTTTTTTCTTTGATTTTTTTTTATTTATATACAATATCTTCCATCTATGTAACGAGTGTTGGGTCGGTGGCTCCCAAACCAGTTGGCTTTAGGGCACCAGGTGTTAAGACACCCCTAAGGACTTAATTACTCAGACTTCAGATATTTTTGCAGCATCTTTGATCCATGTAGCGAGCTTTGGGCCAGTGACTCCCAAACCAGTTGGTTTTAGGGCACTAGGTGTTAAAATACCCTTACAGACTTAATAACTCGGATCTCAAATGTTTTTTTTTTCCATTGCTTTTTGAGATGCTTCCTCCAATTAAACTAGAGCACTGAATATTACAAAATTTTTAATTTTTGTTCATGTCCGTATGTTACTATGTATGTTGATAATACCTGTCAACTGAACATATGAAGATCCATTTTAGTCCATTTTATGGAGAATTTACAAATTAAATAATTTAAAAGGAAATAAACAAAAATTAACTTATTTCGAAAATAGGCTTTAGATACGTCTCAGGATTGGAAACTCCTTACTCAGCTATATCTTACCAATTTCACCCTTTTAGTCAAAATAAAAACACAAAAACGCAAAATATTTTTGTAATTTTTGAAAATTTTTCAATTTTTTTTATATTTTTCGAAAACTTTTGGACTAAAAATAAAAATAAAACAAACTAAAAAAAAAAGGTACTGATCAACTAATTCCCTCCCCCAAACCTAAATGAGACATTGTCCCCAATGTCTTAAACAGTAGAAGAAGAGTTTAGAAGGTAGTACCTGGTTAGCTGAAATTCTACAAGAAATTAAAGGTTAAGATCCAGATTAACACGACGCCTTTTACCACGATCTTCCTCAGACCAATTTATCTTTGAAATGACAGGGTCAACTTGTAGTTCATAAGCTAAGAGTTGGTCTATTAGATCCGGAGCAGTTCTGGCAGTAAAGAGTAGTTCTTTCAAAGGTTTTGACACGAACCCATTTCTTCGGGCATCATCAAGAAATACACAAAGAAAATCATAAAATCCATCAACGTTGTACAGCCCAATTGGGTTTTGGTGTATGTTCAGGTTCGCCCAAGATAGCACAATAAAAATTTCCTCCAATGTACCCAAGCCACCTTGCAAAGCAATAAAAGCATCAGCACAGTTAATCATTTCTACCAGTCGTTCAGACATACCTGGCACGATCAGTTCCTCTTCGTTTGATGGTTCAATAAGATTTGCCTCTACCAAGGGTTTTGGGATGATTCCCAAAACGTGACTGCCTCCTTCTTGTTCAGCCTTTCAAACGATCCCCATAAGTCCAAGATTGCCTCCGCCATATATTAAGTGCAAATTTCTTACAGCTAAGACTCGACCCAATTCATGTGCTGCTTCTACGTATTATGGTTTAGTACCAACACTACTACCGCAAAACACACAGATGTTTTCAACTCGTCTTCTTGAAGTGGCTTCCATTTTTATATGTATTTCTTTCTCTCAACTCTGTATGCCTTCAAAAGTGCAATGACGGGCTGAATTTATAGTACCTGAAAAGGGTGAGTAATAATAGCACTAGTATCTTCCAGAGGACGTTTTTTAGCTAAACAACAAAAGAAATCGTGAAAGGTCAAAAAGTCTTGATCCTGTCTACGAAAACGAAAGAAAAACAACACAACAAATCAAAATTATTAAGAAAAGACAAAGAGATATAATATTCATAAGAAAAGTAACGACTTGATTGATGTCTATGCGTCAGGGACAAGCTTCCCATCAAATTTTCTTATAAATTGGCAAACAGGGTCTTTTTGAGTCAGATTCCTGAGACTTAACAGTTGTCTCTCCTTTTGAATTGTGCATATAACATGCGAATTTCATGATACACACATCCACTGGGATGCGTCTCAAGAGTTTTAGATATGTCATCCAAAGACTCCTTACTCAAGCCATCCCTACTGAAGTTAATCTTATCTTCGCGATTATCGGACACCATTCCTAAAGAACGACAACGAGTATTACAAAACATACGAGTACATTTATAACAAACACACATTCTTTTGGCTCTTCTCTTTTTAGCATATATGCTCTTTCCTAAACCATGCAGATGTGAAATAAAAGAGTCAGAAGACTCACCTGCCAATCGAACCCGTGCTTCAATATTCCAACAAATGTCAGTAGGAATACCTTTGATCATCAGTAGACTCATCCGTTCTAAGCGATCTTTGTAAACTTTCATCAGAGATTTTTGAGGGAGAGAATGAAATTGCTTGCGAAGATTTACGAGAGCTTCTTCCATCTTGAAATGAATAAACCTGCAAAAATTAAACACATAAAAATAAAACACAGAAAATCACAATATATACAAAAATTGCATGGGTTGCCTCCCTGCTAGCACTAAGTTTAAAGTTGTCAGCCAAACTTGACTTCTCGAACGTTAAGCTGGATCTGAAAGTGTAACACTTTCTTTTGTCGCTCAAATGATTCTCCCCAGTAGTGCTTGACACGCTTGTTTTTAACCTTGAAAGTCTTGTTGGAGTCAGGATCATGTATCTCAACGGCTCTATCTTGTAAAACTTTGGTGATCACAAATGGACCTGACCACCGTGATTTTGGCTTCCATGGGAAGAATTTCACCCTTGATTTGTTTAACAGTACCTTCTGCCCTGGTTCCAGTTGTATGCGCACTAACTTCTCATCATGTCTTTTCTTGCCCTTTTCTTTGTACAATTTGGCATCCTCAAAAGGCTGATTGTGAAATTCCTCTAATTTGTTGAGCTGGAGGAACTTTTTCTCTTTTTTTTGCTTGTAGTACAAGAATTGGCTTCTTCAGTACAAAAGACGCTTTATCTTTAGGCTCCACAGGCAATTGATATGTTTTAAGTTTGTCAGTAGAACTTTGCATTGCATTGGAGTTCTGAATGGTACTGTGTATCACATCAAGTTTGAAATATTTCTCCTTCTTTTCATCATCTGGAAAATTCATGGCCTTGAAAACATTGAATGTTACTTCTTGGCCTTGTACCCTCATGGTTAGTTCTCCTTTTTGTACATCAATAATGGTTCAACCTGTAGCCAAGAATGGTCTCCCGAGGATGATTGGCACGTCAGCGTCTTCCTCCATATCAAGGACAATAAAATATGCTGGGAAAATAAATTTGTCAACCTTGACCAGCACATCCTCAACTACACCTCTCGGAAATACGAGCGTTCTATCAGCAAGTTGTAGCGAGACTGAAGTTGGCATTGTTTCTCCAATCTGTAATTTCCTGAAAATAGAAAAAGGCATTAAGTTAACACTCGCACCTAAATCACACAGAGCCTTACCGAAGACATGTTCTCCTATGGTGCAAGGAACAATGAAACTGCCAGGATCTTTCAACTTTGGGGGAAGTTTCCTCTGAATGATAGCGCTGCATTCTTCTGATAATGCTACTGTCTCGTAATCTCCCAATCTCCGCTTTTGTGAAAAAATGTCTTTCATGAATTTGGCATAGCTGGGCATTTGTTCCAACGCTTCTGCAAATGGAATGTTGATATGCAACCTTTTGAAGATTTCCAGGAACTGAGAAAACTGCTTGTCCAATTTGTTCTTCTGAAGACATTGAGGAAAAGGTGGAGGTGGAATGATCTGTTCTTTTTCCTTTGCTTCTTTTTCCTCCATATGTTGCTTTGTTTCTTTTGGAACTTCCTCAGCAGCTGTTTTGGCTCCAACATCATTATTATTTTATTTATATGCGCCTTATTATGTGTTTAGAATGCATGTTTAAGGGTGTATGATGATGAGACCTTAACAAAGATAATTAATTGGTTGCCAATTACACGCGAAAAACCCTCAAAACATATTAAGCGTTTTTCCTTCCATTGAGTGATTCTTACTCAAGATCCAAGACTGGTATTGGTTGTTGGCCAAAGTCAAGGCCTTTCTCCGTCGAGGATGTGTTTGAATCATGAGAGCTTTGTTCCATATTGGTGTCTTGTCCAAGTTGTGATTTGTTGGCCAAAGTCAAGATCACTTCTTGTCCATCGACATTGATTACGAAGCTTTCCATGGTCAATGGGTTCCGCTTAACTGGGATCACTAAGTTTTTTGTGCCAAAGCCAAGGCTTAGTTGATTCAGAGGAAAAAGGTTAGGCAATATATTGGATATATTGGCATATATAAGATATATATTTCGGACTTGGATGTCCACCTACTGGATCTAGGAATTGGATGAGATCCAATTGATCTTAGAGATCTACCTAGTTAATTATCATACAATTTGTTGGCCAAAGTCAAGATTGTATGTTATTTAACGGGATCCTAGCCCACTAGGAAACAAGGTTTCCTGAGTACTCCACAGAGGGTTAGAGGCTCGTCAAAAAATAGTGGGAGGCAAGTATTAAATTTGCAATATTCGTTTAGTTACTTGACATACTCGCTCATTCAAATATTTCATCGTCAAATAAATTAATTATTAGTTGGACTAATATTTAATTGTTGTTTTAAATAACAGTTGGACTGTATTCAAACTATTTCATTTATAGTTGATTATATAATTGGATTATAGTAATCAATATATTTGAATTCACAAATTAAATTATAGTTGATTATATAGTTAGACTATAGTAATCATTATAATAAATAGTACCTAAAATCATTGATTAAATAGTTGGACTATTAGAATCAAGATAATTGAAAGATTAGTGTTTAAAACATAATCCTGGGTGAAAATGTTTTTAAACGACTTTAATTTTCAAATTGGGAATAATTTCAGGATGGTCCTGGAAACTAATAAGTTAAGTTATTTGATAAAATAACATATTAGGCCTAAGCCTGGAGTTAAGAAAATAGTAGAACATGATATTTGGAATATTCATGTGATGATAACTTTAGTGCTTAATCCATTAGACTTGCCAAATAGACTCTTAATTTCTCGAATCAGAACTAAGGATTAGATCCTTAAAGTATGATAATGAAATTGAAGGATCTTCATAGATCTATTTTTAGATCTTTGAAGTACTAAATTGCAATAGTAAACTCTTGGAGAGTTAATGGCTATTCTCAAGGAGACAAAGCCAAAAGGTTTGCAATAAGGCAAGAAGCGCAAGGCGCATCTTATTTCGATATTCTAGGAGGCCAAGGCTTGGCCAAAGGCTTCTGGAATATGAAAAATGGCAAAAGGCAAAATCATTAGAATCTTCTGGGAAGATAAATGACATATCCTAAAATGTCTGCCTAAATTGTGGCAAACGGGGACACGGAAGCGTGACTGCCGTATGGATAAGGCAGACATAAAGGAATTGAAGAACGAGCAAGGTTCTGACTTCAAATAAGTTTGTCATAAACATGTTCACTACTAGTATTAAAATTGGATTTTAGATACTAAAAGGTGGTACATAAATATGTACTGATGTGCAGAATCTGCTGAGAGCAGGATACTGACTTCAGATGAGATTTATCTGCGAATCGAAAACGGGACGAAAGTCGCTGTTTTAACCGTAGATACCTAAGTTTAGGAACTACCATTTGGGTATGTACTTAAATTAGGAAACTGTTAAAATGTAACTATTTTGACTAGATACATTATCTCTATATCAGGGTTTAGCCCATTGTGGGTATACCTTTATATTCTAGAACACTAAAGTGTTTTATTTTATAAAGATGATATTGAGATAAACACATTAGATGTGAACAAACAGTATTTATATTTTGAATATAAATAAATCTCGAACATATTACATGACAAACAAATAGCTCAAACTGATTTGATCAGATGAGACTTAATTGTGGCATTGTTGTCTGGGACACAATTAAACAAGACTCGTATATCCACACTTTTGAAGAGTGGGTACTAGGACAAATTTGATTCCATTCAAATGATGTCTACGAATCTAGTTTATTAGGCAAAGTGCCTAAATTGCCTTTTACTTGGTAAAAGTGCAAATGCCACCGATCTGTTAGCCCTGGTTTATAGTGACGTAGGTGGGCCCATATCAATCTAGGTTAGATGTGGATATGAATATTTCGTGACCTTTACGGATGTGGCATCGCGTTATGGTTATATGTTTCCTTTGAAACACAAATCGGAAACTTTTAGAGTTTCGACACGAAATAGACAAACAAATCGGCTAAAGTGTAAAACCATCACAGTTGGACCATGATGAAAATACTTAAGCAATATGTTTCTCAAATACTTGAAAGATTATAGTATTCTTTCAATGAGGACTCCTCCTGGAACACGTCAGTTTGACGGTGTGTCTGAACGGAGTAACAGAATTTTGTTAGACATGATAAGGTTAATCTTGAGTCGCTCTGAGCTACCATTTCCTTCAAGGGATAAGCTTTAAATAGTGCAAAACTTATTTTGAATAAGGTTCCATAAAAATCTGTTTGACAGTTTCATATTAGATATGAACAGGAAAGAAACTGGGTTTTCTCATTCCCGATGATTTGGGAATGCTAGGCATATGTTTGGATGATACCAAACTAAAAACCAAATCGGATAAGTGCCTAAGTTATAGGTTATCCTAGGGAAACCAAAAGTATAGTACTTATACAACTCACTAGAGAATAATTTAATTGTTGCTCACCATGCGGTTTTCCTAAGAGGAATAGCTATATGCAGTGGTAAGTGAGAGGAAAGTAAAACTCGATGAAAAATCGGAGTAATACTGTTCCAGGCACCGATTCCTTAATGGAACACAAATAGTTCATCAAGGATGCAACTATACCAGTAATCTTCGAATATATAAGAACCGCGTTAGTCGGAGAGAATCAGAAAACAACCTAGGAGGTATGGGTTTCTGATCTCACCTCGTCAAGATGTCAATCTTATTGAGGAATACGAACTGACTACGTATGAGGAAGTGATACAAGGTATCGACTCCCTATTATGGCAAAGTTCCATGAAGTCCGAAATGGATTACAAGTATATCAACTAAGTTTGGATACTAGTTGATGTACCGCAAGGCATTGTGCCTATTGGTACTATATAAGTCTTTAAGGAAGACATACATGGAAGGCAACATACTAACGTACTAAGCTAGGCTTGTAGCGAAAAGGTATCGTTATCAACATTGTGTCGATTACGACGAAACCTTTTACTTGTTTCCACGGAAAATCCATTTGGATAATGGTTGCTAATGCTACATGTTTCATTTATGAAATGTGGCAGCTAAATGCCAAAACTGCTTTCCTTAACAGAAACCTTTTGGAGGATGTTTACAACATCCTGACGGTTTTGTTGTACCAAAACTAGCAAACAAGGTTTGTAGGTTATTCGATCTATGAATGGATTGAAGCAAGCATTGCGTTCTTGGAATTATCGTTTTGATGTAATCATATGGTGTATGATTTAATTCAAAACGAAAATAATTCTTGTGTACATAAGGAGGTTAGTGGGAGCGCACTGAAAGTGAATGTCCTGTATAAAATGATGACATATCATTTATTGGAAATGATATTCCCATAAATACAATCGGTGAAAGCTTGACTTTCATGGAAATTCCCCGTAGAATTCTGGGAGAAACAACATTTATTCTAGGAATAAAGATCTACTGGGATAGATTTAAAGTTGTTAACACTCTCCGAGTATCCGTACATTGAAAAATGTAAGCGATCTGGTGTCTCATACGCTTTGAGCATATGGAGTCACAATCAAGCCAATCCAAGTGATAGTCACTGGATTGATATTAAGAACATCCTTAAGTATCTTAAAGGAACTAAGGATGATGTCTTAAACTATGGAGAATGAGAACTTGAAGTGACTGGGTTCACTGCTGCAAGTTTCCTAATCGATAAAAACGACTATTAGTCGTAAAACGGTACTATACAGTTTGAATAACGGAACATTGAGCTGGAAATCTTCCAAGCAAGATACTGTTACCGAATAAATAACAAAAGCGGGTTATTGCTGCAGTTGAGGCAGCAACAGAAGCCTTCTGGATTAATAATAATCTAATTAGATTAGATATAGTTCTGTTAGCAGCTGAGCTAGGCTACAACACAGGCTAAAGAATTAATGGTCTCATCAACGATCTAGATATATACTTCGATATTCATCTGATTCGTTCGGATAATACATCGTGGCGATCAAATCCCTGATTTGTCCCCCCTCAATCTTTGACTTCCCTTATCCAACACCAAATCAAATCCCTTTCCTTGTCAAGCCTAACCCTTTGCCTATAAAAAGAACCATTCACCAACCTTCTCAACCCTAGCTAGCTCATACACATAAGATACACACAACTCACACAAATCAGAAGAGAAAAGAAAATAACCCCAAGCCTTCACATTAAAAGCACTATCATAACACACCAAGAGCCCTAGCCACTCAAGAAAATAACAAGAAAGAGTTCTCTTCACCCTCACTCTCCCATTGCCGAAATCATACCTTAAGATAACAGCCCCTTTAACACTAAAACAGTAGCCAAATCACGCCCAAACCACCCCCTATACAGCAGTAAAATACTCTTAAAACATCCCCTACCTTAAAAACAGTAACATAAAATTGCATTCATAATCTTTAAAAGACTCACACAAGACCACACTAAAAACCCACACAAAAACTTGGAACAGTCCGTTGAAACGTCAAAACAGGTGACATGAACAGCGAGCAGCAAAACAGAGGCCGAACAGTAGCAAATCGAAGTCAAAAGCAGCAGCAAAAGATGGAGAACGACAACCCAAAATAGTAAGACAACGAACGAGAACAGTGAACCAGTGAACCGAAAGAGTTGCGGAGTATCCACCCTTCCGACGATCGTGTACCGTACATCCGAGAGGTGATTTAAAAGGTTAGACCTGAGGGCACTTTTTCATTAGTTTATACTCGTTTTTTTTATCATTGAATTCTATTCGCATGAGAGTCGTTTATGGATGCATGTTGTGGCTTGAATGAAATGGAAGAGTGTCGTCTCTTGTGGTATATAGGATGGAAACCCAGACGTAAATTCCGTAGCCGAATCCGAATGGACGGTAGTGCGGTCTGTACTTGGGATACAACTCCACGTACCACTTGAGTAAACGGCACCTTCTCTTGTTTTGTGTTGCTTTCATTTATTTATTTTTCATCACCTAAATTCTGCATGTTGCTTATTTATGCATGGTTCAATCGAGCGTATGGGCTTAGTAAGTGGAATGAAAGATCCCCTATGGGGAGGGGTTAAAGCCCTTTACCACGATGTTTTGCCGCGCCGGTTGATGTGTGTTCGGTTGGATGCAAGACACATTCAATCGGACATACTTAGTTGAATATGATTGTCTTTATGTTTGTATGCATGATGTGATGTGACGCGCATGGGCTTAGTATGTTGGTCTAAAGGTCCTCTCTTTGAGAGATCAAGAGCCCCCAAAAGGCCACCTTTACGGCAGTACTTCGCCGCGCCCCTTTATTTTGTTGTTTATGTATTGTGTACCATTTCATGCATCAGGTCTGTTCCCGTTCGAACGCGTTTACGAACGCAACTCGAACGCGCATGCATTTTGCCTTATCATTCATCAGGTCTCATTTCCGTTCGAACTCGTTCACGAACGCCATACGAACGTGAGCATTCTGTTTCATTTCCGTTCAAACGCGTTATCAAACGCCATACGAACGTGAGCATTCTGTTTCATTTCCGTTCGAACGCGTTATCAAACGCCATACGAACGCGAATCTTCTGTTTACCGTTCGAACACGTTTACGAATGCTACACGAATGCGCACACACTGAACTGAGTCTGTCTTATCATATTCATGCATAATTGCCTCTTGGTTGATCTTTCTTGTGTTATATAGCCAACCGTATTATTTGCATTCCTGCATTTATCCATTCTATGTGTTCTTGGGATTGTATTCAAGCATGATTAGGCTGTTAGCATGTTATTTGGTTAATAGGTTCATGAGATAGTACTCAAGCATGATTAGGTTGTTCTTAGTTTTCCATATCATATGATTGAAATATGTTCATGAGATTGCCATGTGATGTTGCATGTTGTGATGAACTTATTGATGTATGCATATGAATTTAGAAGCATGATATTTTTGGAAATAAATGTTATTTAAGCCTGGTTATATTATTACATAAATCCTTTTATTACAAGTGACATAAGTAAGGGACCATTCCGAACCCAACGGTTTGAGGTTTTCCCTTGCGAGGGGTGAGTGCAGCCTTAAATCTCATTTTCCCGGTTCACACCGGGTGGCGACTCCATTAATCTCCGGTTTAGTCCCCCGTGGCTACTCCGTACTCCCAACTAGGCTGCGAGCCTAGGACAGAAAAGCGTCGCCCAGGTAGCTGTGTTCCCACAGCAGGACAACCCCAAACCTTAACATAATTAAGGTTTGGTTTCCTACCAGTCCATATCTCATATAGAGTCATAGGAACAGCTTTTGAATGAATCTTATTCAAAATATGTGCAGCTGTTAAAAGAGAGTAGTCCCATAAATAGTAGGGGAAATATGTAAAACTCAACATAGATCGGACCATATCCAGTAAAGTCTTATTTCTCCTCTCAGACACTCCATTGTGCTGTGGAGTACCTGGAGGAGTATATTGAACAAGAATCTCATTCTCATTCATATAATCCATGAACTCACTACTCATATATTCGCCGCCTCGATCAGATCGTAGGCATTTAATATATTGACCAGTTTATTTGTCTACTTCATTACGGAACTCTTTGAACTTTTCAAAGGTTTTCGATTTATGTCACATCAGATAGACATTACCGTACCATGATAGATCATCGGTAAAGGTAACGAAGTACAAATAACCACTGTGATCAGTCTGACTTAGTGGACCACACACATTAGAATGTATGAGTTCCAGTATGTTAGTGGCGTGGTGTCCAACACTAGAAAATGGGACTTTGGTCATCTTGAAGTCAAGCTTGCACACCTTCGAGGTTCTCCGATGATTTCAACAAAGGAGAAGTAGATTGGATCTTGCATCAAGCTTACTAGGTAATGTTTGATCTTCTCATAAGCTATGTTTATTAATGTATTAGATGCATGATCACATAGTCTAATGTTGAAATAAGGCTAATAAATTGTGTTAGAATGCTTTGTAAGTATAAACACAACATGCTTGTAATTAGGTCAAATATGTTCATGTTGGACATTGAACAATTAATTAGAGTTTGGAACTCTTGATTAAAGCTTAGAGCTATGGCTACCATTCTAGAATCACTTGACCACCTTTGGGTGACCTAGAATTGTTCACGAGACATTTCTTATTGGGATTCTAATTTGGTTTGTGTAATGGATTCAAAATTTACGCAAGTGCGTATTTAGAATAAATTTATGTTTTTGTAAAAATATTTGATATTTTGAAAAACTTGATTTTTATTCTTCTATAACATGTGTTAATGTTATTTTTGAAATTAAAAATTAATTTTAGGTGTTTTTGAAGTGTTTAGGGAAGACCGGAAAGAATTAGGGTCAAAGACCCTAATTCATTCAACTCACTGGAATGTGAGCTGAATGAAAAGGAAACAAATGAATTAAAAAAATATGTGCGGAGACCTGATTGCACTGTAGCACGCGCGTACGCGCGCGATAATTTTATTTTTGTTCATTCGGGAGTTTTCGGATTCCGATTCAGTCTCAGTTTTTTCCTATACACTCGTAATGGAATATAGTATTTCATTAAATAATTTAAAATTACACCCCTACTTGATATCCATGGGTTAGACCCTTTTCCGCTTCCCATGGTACCGATCCGACCCTAGGGGTTCCACAACTGCCCCAATAACCTAGATGTTCCAGTAACCAAGAGACAGTAAGTGGGAAGGATACAAAAGTAGATGATAAAAGAAGAAATATATAAGAAAAGAAAAAGGATAATGTACAGACGATCTAAATAATCAGAGGCAGTAAAAAGATAGAAGTATAGAATAAGATGGTATAGAAAACACCAGAACTTAGGATAGTAAAGGAGAATATAGCAAACCTAGGCAAGAATAAAATACCGAAAACATTCAAATAAGTTTCTTCCCTCCAAGCAAGATTCTATTCCTCCTCTGAAAAATTCTTCCAAGCGTATCCAATAGCTCTTGAGCACCTCGTATAGATAGCGAGTTCCTCGAATAACCAAGGACAGCCATAAGGCGGAAAAAGCAAGATATCAAGTTAAGTCTCAAGAGTTCCAATAGACTGAGATGCCAAAGAGGACGTAGAGAACTCCAGATCCCCAAACCCAGACCCAGGTCTACAAGCAGACAAATAAAGCTCATAAACAGAAACGATTAGTTACTGATCGATGAAATCACTTACGTAACGCAAGCGCACGTATTGCTCAAGTAGTATAAAATATATCGATCCCACGAGAAATTAATACATAAGCTATTAATTTATTAAGCCAAATTTTTACTAGTATATAATAGATTGATTGTTTGATTGGATGGTGATTTTAAACTAAAATAAGTAAATCAAATAGTGCGAAAGTAAATGAAAGGAAAATTCAATATTTTTAAACTATCTAGGGTTGTGAATTCTTCCAATATCTCTTAAAGATGAAGTGGTTATCTCATGTTTGTGATATCGGTTCATTAACCTGGAACACGAAATTATGTAAAAGCCTCTATCGATGGTCAGATACAAATACCCAAATAACCCAATTAATCATATGTCTATGTCAACCAAGTTACATGAATTCATTAAGATTAAGTTCAAATTGTGGCTACCCCCGCCCGAAAGGTATATGTCTATCCTGGAAGGAAATCTATTAAGGGGTATCTAATCCTTAAGGGAGATCGTGGACTATTAAGTCTAAGGCTGAAACCTAAAATCCCTTCGTCAAGTTCATTTTAAGTTTACCACATCAATCTTATTAATGGCCATTTAACAAGAAGTATTAAGCTTAAGACTTAATAAATAAACCTTTATATTACCCAAGACACAAAATAACCCCTTATAAACCGGTGATATTGGAATTCATCATAACCCCAGATATGGTATTTAGTTACAACACATATCTATGACTAGTAAAAGCTTAAATAAAGTAAATAACATAGAGTAAAGCCTGTAAATTAAAAATGTAAATAAAGCAATAAAGAAAATGCTGGGTTAGAGGATCCATTTTTATTACTTCTATTTTAGATATCTCTCTTATTATAATATATTAACTTTGCATGACATTACCAACCGACCATATAGGCGGTATCCTGATGAAGTAAGATTTATGATTAATTCCAACCGACCATAAAGGCGGTATCCCATTAAGTCAGGTTAAAATCAATTTAATAAAATCCAATCGACCATAAAAGCGGTATCAAATTAAGTCAGGTTTTAAATAGTTTATATATCATAATTAAGGGAGATTAATCTAAATATTAATAAAAAAAGTTTAACCTTTCACCCCCAGCAAATGGGAGTTACCTCATAATACTATGAAGTAAAACTAAAGACTTAAAAGTAAAGTAAGAAAATATTATTGCCTAAAATAAATAATTAAATACAGAAAGCTGTAAATAAACAAACAAGATACAATCTTCTTAGTATTCTTACGGAAATCCCTAAAAGAAGGTATGAATTTTCCTTCTGATTTCAGCTTCAATTTATAGGCAAAATTATGCCCCGCGCGTCGCGACATGCCGTTGATTCAACATGAACTTGACACGTGGCTGTCGATAAAATTATTGGCTCGGTGTCACGACACAGAAGGTTGTGCGCATCGCGACGTTGATGTCAGCAATGACGTGTATTGTCGGCAATATGGGATGATGACACGTGTCTGGCGCACGTTAGCAAGATTGATGTGATGTTGACACGTGTCCGGCGTATTTAAGCATGTGCATATGATAGCAAATTTTTCTAATGTTGACACGTATTCGGTGCACTTTAGCGGTAGTGACGCAGAAGTGTTGCGCGTCGCGACGTAGAATTCCAATTTTGCCCTATTTCATCTGATTTTCACTGTTTAAGCATTGATTTGATTCCAAAGAGTCCCGTTATTTTATTTATCTACGAAATAACACAAAACACATCAAAATATTCACAATACCCGAAAAACTATACAAATTATTAAGTCAAAGGGACGGTAAATATTTATATTTTTACCGCTTATCACACCCCCAAACCAAATATTTTGCTAGTCCTCAAGCAAAACAACAAAATGAAATACAATAAACAACTTTAAAATAAAATTAAACTAAGCCACTTTTGTAGGGATCTCGATTGCATTTAGCGTATGCAATAAGCCTTTAAACCCCTAGGTGTCCCTAGTGGACGAGTTGTAGTATTGTGAGGGCTTACAATGACGATACCCACAAACGTCAATCTAATGCACACAAAAGCAAAAAAGACAAGAGAAAAGAGAATAAACAAGTTAGTGACTAAACAAGTGAAACTTCTTATCCAAGTTAGTAGTTGTTTTAATTCTTTCTAATTTACCAAATAAGTAAATTCTCCGATTATTTTTATCATTCTCCATTTACACAACCAAAAAAGTATTAATCAAATCATTGTGCCCACAATATTCATAAGTGTAGTTGAAAAGTGAGTAATATTTTTGTCCTAAAGTTATATCAGAATTCACACCTTTTTTAGCAACATAATTTTTTTTTCTCTGATTTTTTTTTATTTACAATATCTTCCATCCATGTAGCGAGCTTTAGGTTAGTGACTCCCAAACTAGTTGGTTTTAGGACACTAGGTGTTAAAACACCCTTACGGACTTAATTACTCGGATCTCAAATGTTTTATTATTTATATACACACTTTTTTTTATTCCATCACTTTTTTAGATGTTTCCTCCAATTAAACTAGAGCACTGAATATTACAAACTTTTGACTTACAACTCATGGCCGTATGTTACCATGCATGTTGATAATACCTGTCAACTGAGCATATGAAGATCCAATTTAATCAATATTATGGAGAATTCATAAATTAAATAATTCAAAAGGAAATAAACAAAGATTAACTTGTTACGAAATTGGTTGAGATACGTCTCAGGAGTGGAAATTCTTTACACAGCTATCTCACACCAATTTCACCTGATTAGTCAAGTTAAAAATACAAAAAAAAAAAAAAATTATTTTATAATTTTATTTTATATCTCGACTCTTGATGTCTTCAAGAGTGCAATGATGATCTAAATTTATAGAACCTGAAAAAGGGTGAGTAATAATAGCACTAGTACCTGCCAAATGACAATTATTAACTAAACAGTAAAATATATCGTGAAAGTCAAAAAGTCTGGATCCTGTCAGAGAAAAGAAAACAAAATAACAAAACAAATCACAATTATTAGTTAAATACAAAGAGATAATAATATTTACAGGAAGTAACGACTTGAATGACATCTATGCGTCAGGGACAAGCTTCCCATTCAATTTTCTTATAAATTGGCAGACAGGGTCTTTTATAGTCAGATTCCCAAGACTTAATTGTTGTTGTTCTTTTCGAAATTGTGCATATAACATGTGAATTGCGTGATGCACATATCCACTGGAATTCATCTCAAGAGTCAATGATATATCATCCAAAGACTCCTTACTCAATCCATCCCTAATGAATTTAATTTTATCTCCGCGGTTATCAGACACCATTCCTAAAGATCGACAACGAGTATTACATGTCATGCGTGCATATTTATAGAAAACACATATTCTTTTTGCTCTTCTCTTTTTAGCATATGTGCTTCTTCCTGAACCAGACAGATATGAAATAAAAGAGTTAGAAGACTCACCTGCCAATCGGACCCATGCTTCAATAATCCAACGAATGTCATTAGGAATACCTTTGATCATCAGAAGTCTCATTCGTTCCAAGCGAGCTTTGTAAACTTTCATCAGAAAGTTTTGAGGGAGAGAAGGAAATTGCTTATGAAGATTTACGAGAACATCTTCCATCCTAAAATGTGACTTTACCTACAAAAATTCAACACATAAAAATAAAACACACAAAATCTTAATATATACACAAATCGCACAGGTTGCCTCCCTACTAGCGCTAAGTTTAACATCCTCAACTAGACATGACTGCCCGAATGTTAGTCCGGATCTGAAAGTGTGACACTTTCTTTTTGTCACTCAAATGATTATCCCCAGTAGTGCTTGACACGCTGGCTGTTAACTTTGAATGTATCATTGGTGTTGGGATCAAGTAATTCAACAGCTCCATATGGTAAAACCTGAGTAATCACAAATGGACCTGACCACCTTGATTTCAGCTTTCCAGGGAAAAGTTTCAACCTTAAATTGTATAACAACACCTGCTGCCTTGGTTCTAGTGGTCTGCGCACTATTTTTCGATAATGCCATTTCTTGGTCTTTTCTTTGTATAGTCTAGCATTCTCATAAGCCTGTAGGTGAAATTCCTCCAATTCGTTGAGTTGGTGGAGCCGTTTCTCTCATGCTTCTTATGGATCAAGATTTAACTTCTTCAGTGCCCAGTACGCTTTGTGTTCAGGCTCCACTGGCAGATGGCACGCTTTCCCAAACACCATTCAATATGGGGACATACCAATGGGTGTTTTGTAAGCTGTCTGGTAGGCCCATAGTGTGTCATCTAGTTTTTTAGACTAGTCCTTCCTTGTTGATCCAACGGTTCTCTCCAAGATTATTTTGATCTCCCTGTTTGCAACTTTAACCTGTCCATTTGACTGCGGATGGTAGGCAGTGGCAAATTTATGAGTAACTCCGTTTTTAGATAGGAGTGCATCGAAATATCTGTTGCAGAAATATATGCCATCATCACTGATAATTGCATGAGGTGTTCCGAAGCGAGTGAAAGTATTCTTTTTAAGGAATTTTATCACCATTTTTGAATCATTTGATGGCAATGCTATTGCTTCAACCCATTTGGAGACGTAGTCTACTGCAACTAGTATGTACAGGTTTCCGAATGATGGAACAAAAGGTCTCATAAAATCAATTCCCCATACATCAAATATCTCCACTTCCAAAATATTTTATAGAGGTCCTTCATTTCTCCTCGAAATATTTCCCGTTCTCTGGCACCTAACATATTAAAGAGCAAATAAGTAAGCATTTTTAAACTGAATGGGCCAGAACAAACCTGATTGTAGGACTTTGGCTGCAGTTTTATTTTCGCTGAAATGTCTGCCATATGGTGATGAATGACAATGCTGCAATACATTATTGACATCCTCATGTGGAACACAACGTCTCAGTAATTGATCAACACATCGTTTGAACAAGTACGGATCATCACAAACATAATGTTTGACTTCTTTGAAAAACTTCTTTCGTTCATGATGTGTCCATTCCCACAGCCATTTTCCCGATACTATGTAGTTGACATAGTTAGCATACCAAGGGACATCTTGTTGTTTCATGGAAAACAACTGTTCATCTGGAAAGGTTTATTTAATTGTCAGTTCATTGCCAGCTGTTTCTCCATTCTCGAGCCTTGATAAGTGATCTGCCACTTGGTTTTCTGTCTCTTTCCTGTCCCTGATCTCCACATCAAATTCTTGCAGCAGAAGCACCCAATGGGTAAATCTGGGCTTAGCATCTTTCTTCACGATCAGATATTTGATTGCTGAATGATCTGTGTAGACCACCACTTTAGGACCCAACAGATAGGAGCAGAATTTATCAAAAGCAAACACAACTGCAAGCAGCTCATTTTCAGTTGTTGTGTAGTTGAGTTGAGCTTCATTCAGAGTTCTGCTGGCGTAGTAAATGGTATGGAACATTTTTTTTTTTACATGGTCCCAAAATTGCTCCTACAGCAAAATCACCAGCATCGCACATTACCTCAAATGGAAGGGTTCAGTCCGGTGCTACTATGATGGGGGCAGAGACTAGCTTTTGTTTCAAGATCTCAAAAGCTTTGTGGCATTATTTGGTGAAGTTGAAAGACACGTCTTTCTCCAGAAGATTGCACAGAGGTTTCACAATCTTGGAGAAGTCTTTGATAAATCTCCTGTAAAAGCCTGCATGTCCGAGAAAACTCTGAATCCCTTTGACGGATGATGGTGGAGGTAGTTTTTCTATTGTCTCGATCTTTTCTTTGTCTACCTCGATTCCCTTTTGTGAGATCCGATGTCCCAGGACGATGCGTTCTAGTACTATGAAGTGGCATTTCTCCCAGTTGAGTACCAAGTTGGTATCTTCGCACCTTTGTAACATATTTTTCAGATTTTGCAAGCAGTGGTCGAACGAGTCTCCGAACATAGAAAAAATATCCATGAAAACCTCCATACTTTGTTCCAGCATGTCTGAGAAGATAGCCATCATGCAATATTGAAATGTGGCAGGAGCATTACACAATCCAAACGGCATCCTACGGAAAGTAAAAGTACCATACGGGCATGTAAACGTGGTTTTCTCCTGATCTTCTAGGGCGATGGCAATCTGATTGTACCCCGAGTATCCGTCTAGAAAATAATAGAACTCATGTCCGGCCAATCTGTCTAGCATCTGGTCAATGAATGGCAGCGGAAAATGATATTTCTTTGTTGCTTTTTTCAGCTTCCTATAGTCCATGCATACTCTTCATCCAGTCACCGTTCTTGTTGGAATCAGCTCGTTCTTTTCATTTGTGACAACAGTTATTCCTCCTTTATTTGGAACACATTGTATAGGACTCACCCAATTACTGTCAGAGATGGGGTAGATGATGCCGGCATCCAACCATTTGATAATTTCTTTCTTTATGACCTCCTTCATGATTGGATTTAGTCTCCGTGGATGCTCCATTGTAGCTTTGTACTCATCATTCATCATAATTTTATGCATGCAAAATGATTGACTAATGCCTCGAATGTCTACTATAGTCCAGCCAATGTCTTTCTTCTGTTCATGTAACACTCTCAGCAACTTATCTTCATGCTCCAATGTTAGTAACGAAGAAATAATCACAGGTAAATCAGAAGATTTTCCTAAGAATGCATATCTGAGATGGCTCAGAAGTAGCTTCAGTTCCAGCTGTAGTGGTTCTTCAATCGAGGGCTTGATTCGCTCATTTTTTGGTAGTTCCAAACTTTCCACATGTGGTGTCGATTTAAAGCAAAAAGGTCTGTCAAGATAGTTGATATATTCCATAATTTCATCATCTAGCTCGCTGTCTGTCATGTTGGTTATGCAAGCTTCAAGTTTATCCATGGAAAGTTGCATTGCATCAGTATCCTGGATGATACTATCTACAACATCAATTCTGAAACATTCATCCTTCTTCTCATCACTCTGGAATTTCATGTCTTTGAAAACATTGAATGTAACTTTTTGGTCCTTCACTTTCATGGTTACTTCTGTTTTTTTTTTTTTACATCAATAACAATTCGACATGTAGCCAAGAATGGTCTTCCGAGGATGATAGGTACATCTTTGTCTTCTTCCATGTCAAGGATAATGAAATCTATAGGGAAAATGAATTTGTCGACTTTAACCAATACATATTCCACTACACCTCTCGGAAATATGAGCGATCTATCAGCAAGCTGCAGAGTAACTGAGGTGGGCATTGCTTCTCCAATTTGCAGTTTCATGTAAATAGACAAAGGCATCAAGTTAATGCTGGCACCTAAATCACACAAAGCCTTACCAAAATAATGTTCACCTATTGTGCAAGGGATTGTGAAACTACCACGATCTTTCAACTTTGGGGGAAGCTTCCTTTGAATGATGGTGATGCATTCTTCTATCAAAGCTTCTGTCTCGTAATCTCCCAATCTCCGCTTTCGTGACAGAATGTCTTTCATGAATTTGACATAGCTGGGCATTTGTTTCAATGCTTCTGCTAATGGAATGTTGATATGCAGCTTTTTGAAGATCTCTAAGAATCGAGCAAACTGCTTGTCTAGTTTGATTTTCTGGAGACGCTGTGGAAAAGGTGGAGGTGGAGTGAATTTTTCTTGATCATTTGCATTTGTTTCTTTTTCCTTCATCTGTGGTTCTACTTCACTACTTTCTTTTGGAACTTCTTCAGTGGATACCTTGACTCTAACATCTTTGTTGATTTCAATATCGCTTTTCAAAGTAATGGTTTGACATTACTCATTCCCTCGGTTCCTTGGATTTGGTTCTGTGTTGCTAGGAATGGTACCTTGCGGTCTGTAACTCTGAGCATTGGCCAGTTGTCCTATTTGATTCTCCAGTGCTTTAATAAAAGCTGCTTGATTTTGAATTAGTGCTACTTGAGAGTCGTATTTTGCTTCAAGCTTTTTCAAGTGAGCCAGCACTTCTATTATTCATGGTTCTTTTTCATACTCATGACCTTTGTTTTGCTGTTGGAATCCTGGTGGTGGGTTATTCCTTTGCCTTGAATTGTTGCTCCATGCGAAATTGGGATGGTTCCTCCGCCCTGGGTTGTAGGTGTTGGAATATGGATTGTTCCCCTGTCTGTTGAAATTGTTGACATAATTCACCGTCTCATCATGTTTGTTTGTCTCTGGTGCTCCTCCATATGGTGAATTTGTGGATCCAGCATTACCCTGCATGCTAAGAGTTTCCATGAATTTGCATATCTGATCCAACTTGGCATTCATTGCTGTGTTGGCTCCAACTTCATAAATACATGCGATTCGTTAGATCATGCTCATTTCTGTTGGCCACAAAGAATTGATATTGGTCATTTCTTCGATTAGTACCTAAGCATGATCTTCTCCTTTTGCCATTAAAGCTCCTCCAGCATCAGCATCAATTATGGTTCTTATCAGTCCTTATATAAGGTTTGGACTTGTAGCCACTTTGCAATCTCATGGTGAGGACATTTTCTGAGAAAATCTTTGTATCTTTCCCAAGCTTCGCAGACGGATTATGAGTCATGTTGTACAATGAATGTGATGTCATTCCTCGGCTTTGCAGTTCTGGCTGGGGGAAAGTACTTTGCAAGGAATTTCATGGCTAGAGTGTTCCAAGTTGTGATAGATCCTGCTGGTAGTGAATGTATCCAAGTCTTAGCTCTGTCTTTCAAGGAGTATGGAAAAACACATAGTATCATTGCTTCTTTAGCTGCTCGGTTGTAATTGAAAGTGCCGCAAACTTCCAGGATGTTGCTGATGTGGGTATTAGGATCTTCAGTTGCATTCCCCCTAAACTGCACTGACTAATGTATCATCTGATTGCATGTTTTGATGTCACACGTATTTGCTGGTAAGAGAGGAAGTACAATGTATGAAATGAAGCCGTCAACCACCGGAATAGTTCTGTATCGAATGGGAATTGGTAGTACAAATTCGAAAGGTTCAAGTTCCATGTTGATGAGTGCTTCTTGACCTTCTCGCATTTCCCTTCTCAATTGTCTGATTGTTCTTTCAATCTATGGGTCAAGCGGACATATTTCAAAGCTTCTGGTTCTTCTCATGCAGTGTCTGAGAACCTGAAACACAAGAAAATAAAAATAATAAGTAAAAACAAATTAGACACAAGTAAATGTATCTAACCTCAAAATTAATAGTGAAAGATAAATAAGTCCCCGGCAACGGCGCCAAAAACTTGATCGGTGAAATCACTCACGAATGCAAGTGCACATATCGCTCAAGTAGTATAAAATTTATCGATCCCACGAGGACTTAATACCTAAGCTATTAATTTATGAAGCCAAATGTTTACGAGTATCTAATAGATTGTTTGATTGGATGATGATTTTAAACTAAAATAAGTAAATACAATAGTGCGAAAGTAAATGAAAGGAAAATTCAATATTTTTAAACTATCTAGGGTTGTGAATTCTTCCAATATCTTTTAAAGATGAAGTGGTTATCTCATGTTTGTGCAATATATCAGTTTATTAACCTGGAACATGAAATTATGCAAAAGCCTCTGTCGATAGTCAGATGCAAATACCAAAATAACTCAATTAATCATATGTCTATGTCAACCAAGTTACCTAAATTCATTAAGATTAAGTTCCAATTAAGGCTACCCGCTCGACAGATATATGTCTATCCTGGAAGGAAATCTATTAAGAGGTATCTAATCTTTAAGGGAGATCGTGGGCTATTAAGTCTAAGGCTGAAACCTAAAATCCTTCGTCAAGTTCATTTTAAGTTTACCACATCAATCTTATTAATGGCCAGTTAACAAGAAACATCAAGCTTAAGACTTAATAAATAAACCTTTATATTACCCAAGACATAAAATAACCCCTTATAACCGGTGATATTAGAATTTATCACAACCCCATATATGGTATTTAGTTCCAACACATATCTAGGACTAGTAAAAGCATAAATAAAGTAAATGACATAAAGTAAAACCTGGAAATTAAAAAGGTAAATAAAGCAATAAAGAAAATATCGGGGTTAAAGGATCCACTTTTATTACTTCTATTTTATATATCTCCCTTATTATAATATATTAACTTTGCATGACATTACCAACCGACCATATAGGCGGTATCCTGATTAAGTTAGATTTATTATTAATTCCAACCGACCATAGAGGCGGTTGACCGGTGTAAACACACACGTATAACGCAAGCGCACGTATCGTTCAAGTAGTATAAAAATATTGATCCCATGAAGACTTAATTCCTACTGTTGTTATTAATTATTGATACTATTTATTTACAAGTATCTAATTAAAGGGAGAAAATAATGATTGCTTTTGGTTGGTTGAATGTGGTTTTGCAAAATAAAATAAAAACAGACTCAAAAGAAAATACTAAGGAGAATAAAAGAAAAGACTCAAGGATCTAGGGTCCTGACTCCACAGAATATTATTATAAAGATGAATTGATTCTCTTATCTATGTGTAATAAATCAGTTTACTAAGCTGGAACACGAAAATATACAAAAGCCTATGTGGATGGTCAGATGCAAATACCCAGTATAACCCAATTGAACCATATGTCTATATCAACCAAATTACCTGGATTTATTAAGATTAAGTTCCAATTATGGCTACCCCCACCCGACATGTATATGTCTATCCTGTAAGGAAATCTATTAAAGGGTTATTTATCCTCAAGGAAGATCGTGGGCTATTAAGACTAAGGTTGAAACTTAAAATCCTTATGTCTAGTTCATTTTAAGTTTACCACATCAATCTTATTGGTGATCAGACAACAAGAAGCATTAAGCTTAAGACTCAATAAATAAACTAAAGAATTACCCAATAAATAATTAAAGTAACAGTATCTTGCTTGGAAGATTTCCAGCTCACTGTTCCGTTATTCAAACTTTGTATAGTACCGTTCTTACGACTTATAGTTGTTATTATCGGTTAGGAAACATGCAACAGTGATCCCAGTCACTTCAAGTTCTCCTTCTCCATAGTATAAGACAACATCCTTAGTTCCTCTAAGATACTTAAGGATGTTCTTAACATCAATCCAATGACTATCAATTGGATTGGCCCGATTGTGAATCCATATGCTCAAAGCGTATGAGACACTAGGTCGCGTATATTTTTCAATGTACGAGTTCTCGGAGAGTATTAACAACTTTAAATCTATCCCAGTAGATCTTTATTCCTAGAATAAAGGTTGTCTCTCCCAAGAATTCTACGGAGAATTTTCATGAAAGCCAAACTTTCACTGATTGTATTTGGGAGAAATGATATATTATCATTATTTAGGACATTTCTTGTCAGTGCGCTCCCACTAACCTTCTTATATACACAAGAATCATTTTCGTTTCGAATTAAATCATACATCATTATGATTACATCAAAATAATAATTCCAAGAACGCTATGCTTGCTTCAATCCATCCATGGATCGAATAACCTGCAAACCTAGTTTGCTTGTTATGGTACGACAAAACCGTCAGGATGTTGAAAACATCCTCCAAAAGGTTTCCGTTAAGGAAAGCGGTTTTGGCATTTAGCTGCCACATTTCATTAATGAAACATGCAGCATTAGGAAGCATTATCCAAATGGATTTACCGTGGCAACAGGTAAAATGTTTCGTTGTAATCGACACAATGTTGATAACGATACTGTAGGCACTGCATTTTTGTATATAAGTTGTTGGACAAAATGACCCATAGCGTCCCTATTTGCACAGATCATTGTGTTGTTGTAGCAAATTAACTATGTGACAAGGAAATTGCACTCTCATCATTTGTGATTAGATCACCTTAGATGTATAAATGAAGAGAGGTCCATATGATTAGTTCCTGGATTGAGAATGATATGAGACAGTATCAGTCCATGAAGGATTAATCATTAAATATCCCTAGTCGTAGTATTATCGAGACAGGACATCGATAATGCGGAATAGGCTAGTATTGCACTTGTGCGCGTTGTGAGGGCACAACAGCATAGTTCTCATATATATAAGTATAGGATACTTATGCAAGTGCGATAGGAGGTTGTGTTTCACCGATGGTACGGGAAACAGCTTCGCTCTGGATAGACCCCTCGGAATCCCATTGGTATTATGACTATGTGTCTATGGGAGGCCGAAATCAAGGTAGGTGTGTATAGTCTTAACCTGAGACTTGCATCGCTAATACTTACGATAATCGATAGACTTTGGTCTTGGTGGTACAAGGCTTTAACCGGTTCTGCGTACACCACTTCTGGGTTTATCAGAGAGTCGTAGTGTATTGGGTGTGATGTCAAGACGGAAGTATCACTCCAGTCATAGTGGAGATGATGTCACGCAGGATACGGTATTAGTTCTCTTAAGTGCTAGCCGGCCATCGGGATATTATGACAAGGTCATGTATATCCGATTATAGAGACTAGTTACCAGACATCCGACATGTGCTTCGGACGGGGCAGACACTTTTCCAGCCCCAGCCCTAGCACGTGACTATCCGATACTGGGCTGATATACACAATACTACGGTATACTACGCTTGATACAGATCTATATATTCCTGTAAGAATATTTCTGGAGAATTGGGTAGGCATGGCGCTTTGCTAGAAGCCAACCTTGTCTTGTAAATCGGTATAAACGTAGTACGAGGTACTTACGTGTTCGGATAGTCCGAAGACCGTATTTACTGCCAACATATCCGGAGATCTCATGGGTCGCTTCCCGAAGATTCACCGATGACGTATAACTCGCACTTAATTAATCTGGGATTAATTAGAAGAGAGAGAAAATTAATCTGGGATTAATCACGGAGATATTTTATCTGGGATAAAATATTAATTAAAGAGAGAGAACGATTAATTTGGAATTAATCGATAAAATAATATATTTGATATATTATTAGAAATTTGATTTTGACGCGGAATTGAAATTAGATTTTAATTCGGGCGAACGAATTAATTTAGAATTAATTCGTTAGCGACGTGAATAGTGATTTCACTAGGCGTAATCATTTAATTACGACGCGACGGAAAATTCGTTAATTTGGAATTAGCAAACCCGAGCCCGGGATTATTTGCGAGCGCATTCGCATTTCGAATTCGAGTGCGGCACGCAAGTCAAATCATGCGTCAAATCGCAAGTCACATCAAGCGTCAAATCAAATGTCACTTTGAGTGATGTGACAAGTTGTCATTTGATTTGAGTGATTGATGTGGTAGTTGAAAGGCATTTATTGTTTTGCTTTTTGACTTTTTGGTTTTTGGGAAATGAAAAGTGGTAAATGGTTTATTTATTAGAAAATATATAAACCAAAATACTATTTTTATTTTTATCATATCTCTCTCTCTCTCCACACGGTTTCATGTGAAACCCTTTTCCCTCTCTTTTCTTCTTCCTCTTCTCACGGCTTCAAGCCGATTTCTTCACAAAAATATTTTGGTTTGACCGAAATTTTGAGAAGCAAATGAAGAAGAGTGGTGCTAGCACACACCTTGGGTTATATTATGGTGATAGGGAAACGAATTTATAAGCTTGGAATTCCTTTTGAACCTTGAAGCTTTGAGCTTCCATGGAGGTCTTCAATGGACGAATTTTCAAGGAGGAAGACAGCCCAAAACCGAGCATGATAGCAGTCCAAGGAGGCCAAAACCGAGCTTGAACAAGGAGGAAAATGGGTTTTGTTCTTCCTAGCATCAAACCAATCAATGTGAGTATGTATTCCGCCTTATTCCTTTGATGTATTCATGCGTTTTTATGCTTGATTTCATGATTCTTGGGACCTATATTAGAACTCAACAATGGTATCTTGAGCTATTATCAAGCATGTAAAAGTTAGGGTTAAAATTGGGGATAATCAATTGAAGCATGATTTGGTTAAATTGGATGATTAAGTATGCTTGTATGTTGATTAATTGAAGTTGTGCATGATCAATTTCATGAAATTGGATTGGATTCAATTTTCCCTAAATTTTGGGCATGACAAATTGGGTAAAATCAATTGAAGCATGATTTGATTAAATTGATTGATTAAGTATGCTTAAATGTTGTTGAATTAATGATTGATTGGATCAATTTGAAGAAATTATGTTTGGAACAAATTTCCCCAATTTTTTATGTTGGCATAAAGTGACAAATTGGGTAAACTTGATTTTGAGCATATTTTGTGAAATTGGATGAATGAGAATGCTTAAAGTATGTTTAATTTAAGATTGATTGGATCAATTTGTTGAAATTATGTTTGGAAAAATTTCCCCAAATTGCTTATGTTGGTCGAAATTAAAGAACCCTAAATTTCTTGGTGATTTTGTTTGTTTGATCATTGGATGACGTAAAACAATTGGGTAATGTTGTTTTGAAGTTCAATTTGATTGAATTTTGATTTGGAACATTTTTCCCAAATTAAAGTGGCTTGGCCGAATTCAATTGAATTTGAAATTCATTGTGTTTTTTTATTTTAATTCATTGGATGAATTGAATTGATTTGGGAAATGATGATTGTGGATTCAATTGGATTGAAACCGAATCGGATTGGAAAAACCCCTAATTGCCGAGAACAAAAGCATGTAAATTGGGTTTGATTTTAATAAATTGTGTTGGACACTATTTAATGTTAAAGTGCATGATTAAGTATGCTAATTGATGTTTTAGAAATATTAATTGGGTGGTTAATTGTGTATTACACTTAGGTTAATTAATTATGGAATTTAGAATTTTATAAGTTAATTAATTGGGCTTATTTTTGGAAATTGGGCCTTTAAGGTTGTGATTGGGCTTTTGGGCTTTGTTGTACAAAGTTGAGTTTAGGCAACTTTGGTTGGATCCAATTGGGCCTAAAACCGCATCCATAAAGTCCAATTATGACTTAATGGACCTTAATTATTTAATTGGGCCTAATGGGCCAAAATTGATTTCTGGGCTTATGGGGTAACTCCCGGATTGGATTTTGGTTGTTCGGTTTGACCCGAGTTGACCAAAAGTCCACGCCTTATAGAAATTAATTAAAAGCCCATTGGACTTTAATTAAATAAACATTAGATGTTAATCGGGCTTTGAGACCCGTTGCGATTAAATTTGGAATTTAAGTCGTAAAGGTTCGTTAATAAAAGTGTAATATTTAATTTAGAATTAAATAGTGAATTAGAATTAAATGCGTATTAAATTGGATTTAATTATGTAGTTTAATTTAATTCAAGAATTCGTACTTTGACTACTTATTCGCAAAACGAGTTTGACTCACGCAAAAAATCAAATCGTTGTTTGAACAGTGGATGATCACTAATTATCAGATTAATTAATTGGATTAGATTGATTGATAACATGCTTGTGTGAATACATGGTTGCGATGCATGAATAATGTATATCGGATGGATATTAGTCGGGTGGGACAATTTTGGAAATTGTAATAAATTTGATTTATTAATTGGACCTGCGTGTCCAGCCTTATCACCTCTATACTCTTTGTATTCTCTTCTCACCTATTCCCCTCAATGTAATGAGGTTTCTTTAGAAGTGTAGTGTAACGGGTAGAAGTAAATACATGTGCTAGCTTTGGAGAGAGAAAATGAGAGATTTGATCTAGGATCAATGTAAAGAATCCATCCGCATATCATTATTATTTTATTTCATATGCGCTTTATTATGTGTTTAGAATGCATGTTTAAGGGTGTATGATGATGAGACCTTAATAAAGATAATAAATTGGTAGCCAATTGCACGCGAAAAAACCTCGCTCAATATCAAGTGTTTTTCCTTCCATTGAGTGATTCTCACTCAAGATCCGAGATTGGCATTGGGTTGTTGGCCAAAGTCAAGCCCTTTGTCCGTCGAAGATGTGTTTGAATCACGAGAGTTTTGTTCCATATCGGTGTCTTGTCCAAGTTGTGGTTTGTTGGCCAAAGTCAAGACCACTTCTTGTCCATCGACATTGATTACGAAGCTTTCCATGGTCAATGGGTCACACTTGACTGGGATCACTAGGTTTGTTGTGCCAAAGCCAAGGCTTAGTTGATTCAGAGGAAAAAGGTTAGGTAATACATTGGATGTATTGGCATATATAAGATATATGTTTAGGATTTGGATATCCGCCTACTGGATCTAGGAATTGGATGAGATCCAATTGATCTTCGAGATCTACCTAGTTAATTATCATACAATTTGTTGGCCAAAGTCAAGATTGTGTGATATTTAAGGGGATCCTAGCCCACTAGGAAACACGGTTTCCCGAGTACTCGACAGAGGGTTAGAGGCTCGCCGAAAAATAGTGGGAGGCAAGAATTGAATTTGCAATACTCGTTCAATTACTCGCCATACGCGCTCATTCAAATTATTTTGTCGTTAGATTAAATGTTAGTTGGACTAATATTTAAATTGTTGTTTTAATAAGCAGTTGGACTGTATTTATTTGATTATATATAATTGGATTATATTAATCAATATATTTGAATTAATTAATTTCGATTTACAGTTGATTTTATAATTGGATTATAGTAATCAATGTAATTGAGGTTAATTAATTTGAATTATATTTGATTATATAGTTGGACTATTATAATCATTATAATAAATAGTACCACAAATCGTTGATTAAATAGTTGGACTATTAGAATCAAGATATAATTGAAAGATTGACATTTAAACATAATCCTGGGGAAAATGTGTTTAAATGGTTTAATTTTCAAATTGGGAATAAAGTTTCAGGATGGTCCTGGAAATTAATAGGTTATTTTATTTGATAAAATAATATATTAAGCTTGTAGCGCAAGGCGCACCTTAATTCGATATTCCAGAAACACGAGGCTTGGCCAAAGGGTTCTGGAGTGTTGAAACAGGCAAAGGCAAAATCATTATAATCTTCTGGGAAGATAAAGGACATATCCTAAGAAGGAATAGAAGACGAGCAAGGCTCTGACTTCAAATATGGTTGTCATAATTATGTTCACAACTAGTATTAAAATTGGATTTTAGATACTTAGTGTGGTACATAATATATATATATTGATGTTCAGAATCTATTTTGAACAGGATACCGACTTCAATTGAGATTTATCTGCGAATTGAAAACGGGACGAAAGTCGCTGTTTTAACCGTAGATACCTGAGTTTAGGAACTACCTTCGGGTTAGTACTTAAATTTAGAAACTGTTATAATGTATCTAGTTTGACTAGAAACATTATCTCTATATCGCGTATAACCCGCTGCGGGTGTACCTTTATATTCTAGAACACTAAAGTGTTTCATTATATAAAGATGATATTGAGATAAACACATTAGATGTGAATAACAGGATTTATATTTTGAATATAAATAATATCTCAAATATATTACATGACAAATAAATAGCTCAAACTGATTTGATCAGTTAAGAAACTTAATTGTGGCATAGTTGTCAGGGACACTGATAAACAAGAATCGTATATCCGCACTTTTGAAGAGCGGATACCAGGACTGATTTGATTTCATTCAAATAAAGTCTACGAATCTAGTCTATTTTGGCAAAGTGCCTAAAACACAATTTACTTGGCAAAAGTGTAAATGCCACCGATCTGTTAGCCCTACTTCATAGTGAAGCAAGTGGACCCATGTCTAGCTAGGCTAGATATGGATATGAATATTTCGTGACCTGTACGGATGTGGCATCGCGTATGGTTATGTGTTTCTTTTGAAACACAAATCGGAAACTTTTAGAGTTTCGACACGAAATAGACAATAGATCGGCTAAAGTATTAAACCGTCATGGTAAGACTGTAATGGAAAATACTTAAGCAATAAGTTTCTAGTTTTTATGAAAGAGTATAGTATTCTTTCAAATAAGGACTCCTCCCGAATACGTCAGTTTGACGGTGTGTCCGAACGGATTAACCGAATTTTGTTAGACATAATAAGGTTAATCACGAGTCGCTCTGAGCTACCATTTCCTTCAACGGATAAGCTTTAAACAGTGCAAGAACTTATTTTGAATAAGGTTCCATAATAATCTGTTTGACAGATATCATATTAGATATGAACGGGATAGAAACCGGGTTTCTCATTCTTGATAATTTGGGTATGCTAGGCATATGTTTGGATGATACCAAACTAAAACCCAAATAGGATAAGTGTCCAATGTAGGTTATCCTAGGGATACCATAAGTATTGTACTTATACACCTCACAAGAGAACAATTAGATTGTTACTCACCATACGGTTTTCCTGAGAGGAATACCGATATGCAGTGGTAAGTGGGAGGATAATATTACTCGATGGAAATCGGAGTAATACTGTTCAAGGCACTGAATCTTAATGGAACATGAATAGTTCATCCAGGATGAGACTATTACCATTAATCTTCGAATACACAAGAACCGCGTAGGTCGGACAGAGTCAGAAAACAACCTGGGGTATGGGTTTCTGATCTAACCTCATAAAGATGTGTATCTTATTGAGGAATACCAACTGACTACGTATGAGGAAGTGATACAAGATATCAACTCCCTAATTATGGCAAAGTGCCATATAATCCGAAATGGATTCCATGTATGTCAACCAGTTTGGATACTAATTGATTTACCACAAGGCATTGTTCCTAATGGTACTTAAAAGTCTTCTAGGAAGACATACATTGATGGCAACATACCAGCGTATAAAGCTAGGCTTTTAACGGAAAGGTATCGTTATCAACATTGTGTTGATTACGATTCAACCTTTTACCTGTTGCCACGGTAAATCCATTTGGATAATGCAGGTTATTTGATCCATGATTGGATTGAAGCAAGCATTAGGTTCTTGGAATTATCGTTTTGATATAATCATAATGGTGTACGATTTAATTCAAAACGAAAATAATTCTTGTGTATATAAGGAGGTTAGTGGGAGCGCACTGACAGTGGCTGTCCTAGAAAATAATGATAATACGTCATTTCTTGGAAATGATATTCCCATAAAATAAATATCGGCGAAAGCTTGGCTTCCGCAATACTCTCCTAGAAACCGTACATTGAAAAATGTACGAGACCTGGTGTATCATACGCTTTGAGCATATGGATTCACAAACAGGCCGATCCGAGTGATAGTCACTGGATTTGATTTAAGAACATCCGTTAGTATCTTAGAGAACTAAGGATGCTGTCTTAGTCTATGGAGAATGAGAACTTGAAGTGACCGGGGTCACTGTAGCAAGTTTCCTATAACCGATAAAGACGACTAAAAGTCGCAAACGGTACTATATAGTTTGAATAACGGTACAGTGAGCTGGAAATCTTCCAAGTAAGATACTGTTACCGAATAAACAACAAATGCGGGTTGTTGTTGCAGCTGAAGCAGTAATAGAAGTCATTTGGGTCGATACAAATCTAATTAGATTAGATATAGTTCTGTTAGCAGCTGAACTAGGCGTCAGCACAGGCTAAAGAATTAATGGTCTCATCAACGATCCAGATACATACTTAGATACTCATCTGATTCATTCAGATCATATATCGTGGCGATGTGATGATCGAATAAATCGCATCAAGATGATAATCATGCAAATCCACTGACGAATGCATTTCTCAGCAGTTTGAGCCAACCGTACATAGTTCGGGTGTAGGACACTTGAGTGACTGGCTATGTGCCAAGTGGGAGATTGTTGGACAAAATGACCCATAGCGTCACTATTTGCACAGATCATTGTGTTGTTGTAGCAAATTAACTATGTGACAAGGAAATTGCACTCTCATCATTTGTGATTAGATCACCTTAGATGTATAAATGAAGAGAGGTCCATATGATTAGTTCCTGGATTGAGAATGATATGAGACAGTATCAGTCCACGAAGGATTAATCATTAAATATCCCTAGTCGTAGTATTATCGAGACAGGACATTGTTAATGCGGAATAGGCTAGTATTGCACTTGTGCGCGTTGTGAGGGCACAACGTCATAGTTCTCATATATATAAGTATAGGATACTTATGCAAGTGCGATAGGAGGTTGTGTTTCACCGATGGTACGGGAAACAGCTTCGCTCTGGATAGACCCCTCGGAATCCCATTGGTATTATGACTATGTGTCTATGGGAGGCCGAAATCAAGGTAGGTGTGTATAGTCTTAACCTGAGACTTGCATCGCTAATACTTACGATAATCGATAGACTTTGGTCTTGGTGGTACAGGGCTTTAACCGGTTCTGCGTACACCACTTCTGGGTTTATCAGAGAGTCGTAGTGTATTGGGTGTGATGTCAAGACGGAAGTATCACTCCAGTCATAGTGGAGATGATGTCACGCAGGATACGGTATTAGTGCTCTTAAGTGCTGGCCGGCCATCGGGATATTATGACAAGGTCATGTATATCCGATTATAGAGACTAGTTACCAGACATCCGACATGTGCTTCGGACGGGGCAGACACTTATCCAGCCCCAGCCCTAGCACGTGACTATCCGATACTGGGCTGATATACACAATACTACGGTATATTACGCTTGATACAGATCTATATATTCCTGTAAGAATATTTCTGGAGAATTGGGTAGGCATGGCGCTTTGCTAGAAGCCAACCTTGTCTTGTAAATCGGTATAAACGTAGTACGAGGTACTTACGTGTTCGGATAGTCCGACGACCGTATTTACTGCCAACATATCCGGAGATCTCATGGGTCGCTTCCCGAAGATTCACCGATGACGTATAACTCGCACTAAATTAATCTGGGATTAATTAGAAGAGAGAGAAAATTAATCTGGGATTAATCACGGAGATATTTATCTGGGATAAAATATTAATTAAAGAGAGAGAACGATTAATTTGGAATTAATCGATAAAATAATTATTTGATATATTATTAGAAATTGGATTTTGACGCGGAATTGAAATTAGATTTTAATTCGGGCGAACAAATTAATTTAGAATTAATTCGTTAGCGACGTGAATAGTGATTTCGCTAGGCGTAATCATTTAATTACGACGCGACGGAAATTTGGAATTAGCGAACCCGAGCCCGGGATTATTTGCGAGCGCATTCGCATTTCGAATTCGAGTGCGGCACGCAAGTCAAATCATGCGTCAAATCGCAAGTCACATCAAGCGTCAAATAAATTGTCACTTTGAGTGATGTGACAAGTTGTCATTTGATTTGAGTGATTGATGTGGTGTTGAAAGTCATTTATTGTTTTGCTTTTTTACTTTTTGGTTTTTGGGAAATGAAAAGTGGTAAATGGTTTATTTATTGGAAAATATATAAACCAAAATACTATTTTTATTTTTATCATATCTCTCTCTCTCTCCACACGGTTTCATGTGAAACCGTTTTCCCTCTCTTTTCTTCTTCCTCTTCTCACGGCTTCAAGCCGATTTCTTCACAAAAATCTTCTGGTTTGACCGAAATTTTGAGAAGCAAATGAAGAAGAGTGGTGCTAGCACACACATTGGGTTATATTATGGTGATAGGGAAACGAATTTATGAGCTTGGAATTCCTTTTGAACCTTGAAGCTTTGAGCTTCCATGGAGGTCTTCAATGGCCGAATTTTCAAGGAGGAAGAGAGCCCAAAACCGAGGATGATAGCAGTCCAAGGAGGCCAAAACCGAGCTTGAACAAGGAGAAAATGGGTTTTGTTCTTCCTAGCATCAAACCAATCAATGTGAGTATGTATTCCGCCTTATTCCTTTGATGTATTCATGCATTTTTATGCTTGATTTCATGATTCTTGGGACCTATATTAGAACTCAACATAAGTCCCTATGATGAGTCTCATTTGGAGACACTACCTTTTGAGTCGCGGAAGTCGCGGGAAACAGATGTCGGAATGGAACTGATATTTTTGTTAGATTTTAGTCGTTTGTTTAGCTTCAGGCTCGCTTGTTGGACCTCCGTTATTAAAATACACCCTTAGCCTTGGCCCAAAACTACACCAAGCCCACTTCGCCCAAGCCCAATCCAAAATAATTAAACCATTTAATAAAAACACGTCACAAACTAAATTCAAAACTAATTAAATTGAAATGAAATTAAAATTGAAACCAATTAAATTGAAATCTTAATTAAATTAAATTCACAAATTAAATCCAATTAAAACCAATTAAATTAATTGAATTTAAAATTAAATTAATATCTAATTAAATATAATACCAAAATTAAATAAATCAATTCCTAAAATAAACAAATCACTCCCCTAATTTAAATAATCCCCTCCTAAATTACATAATTTCTTTCTTTAAATAATTAAATAAAATCCCTCCCTTATTATTTGATCCCTTTCCTTTTTGAATAATCCCATGCAAACCCTAAGTCATTCCCTCTCACTATAAAAATAGAACAAACTTCAACCCTTGCCCTCTAGACATACATGGCAGCAACAACAAAAATAAATCCTAAGACCTCTTCTCACCTCTCTCTCGGCAGTGACCAAAAAGACCAAAGCAATAAACCCTAAATACTCATGCAGCCCTAATCCTCTCTCCTCTCTTGGCCACTCACGTTACTGCCCAAGCACCCCTTCACGCAGCAACCAACAGCCTTCACTTGACACAACTCGGCCACAACAAGGAAACCCTAGCTACACACGTGAACCAGCAACCCTAATCTTCATCTTCCTCACAGCCCCACTCAAGCTAATAACAAACCCTCATCGGCCTCTTCTCCATGCACTCACAAACTACACGCACGTAAGCCACTTATCCTCACGCACACACAAACAGTCCAAGTCCACTCACTACCACTCATTAGCCAAGCACTGTGCACCCTCTAAACCCTCACTAACCGAGCACTGACCTGCAACCTCTCCTTTCATCTTCATCACACGCACAACATCCCCCATTTAACCTTAATCAACGCCACCTGCTCCCCACCCCCACTACGTCGCTAGCTCGTAACAACACATAAATTGCCCTTCACGCACCTTAACACATAGCATCTTCAACTCTCTAGCCCACACTGCTCAAGCCTCATACCAGCGCGCCCCTATCTCCTCAACACATCAGCCACTAACGTCCCAAAGCAGCACAACAGTCCCCTGCACACACAAAACCTGACCGAATAAACATTCTAAAAATTGCCTAAAACAGTGACAAAACTGCTTCCTAAACCCTTCAAAAAATAGCAGCCCATTATCCCTTAATTAACCACCACAAGCAGCCCCCTAAAACACCCAAAACAGTAGTCCAAATTACCAAACACATTGACCGAAAATCAGCAGTAAAATAACAGCAAAACAACAGCGAAACGGAGTGAAAACAACGGCCTAAACAGCAAAACAGTGAGCTAAAGCGTTGAACCAGTGAACCAGAAAGTTGCGGAGCTTTGGCCCTTCCATTCACCGTGAAACGCGAGTCCGAAAGTCGACATAAAAGGTTAGACCTGAGGGTACTTTTCACATTCATTTTCATTTATATTTTTATCCTTTATTGAGTTTCGTTTGCATGATTATTGTGGAGTGATGCATGTTGTGGCCCTTGAATAAAATGAAAAATATGTCGCCTCTTATGGTATATAGGATGGAAACCCGGACATAAATTTCATAACCGATTCTGAATGGACGATAGTATGATCTGTACTTGGGATACAACTCCACGTACCACTTGAGTAAACGGCGCATATTTTGTTTTATGTTGTTTTGATTTGTTTATTATTCGCTACTTGATTTCCGCATGTTATTTGTTTATGTAATGATGAGATAAAACGCATGGGCTTAGTAAGTGGGATTAAAGGTCCTCTAAGTCAAGGGATTAAAACCCTTTACCATGATGCTTTGCCGCGCCTGATAATGTATATTCGATTGGATGTGAGATATGTTCAATCGGATACACGAAGTCTGATATCATTGTCTTTAATTTTTATATATGTATTGTGTTGTTTGCGCATGGGCTTAGTAAGTGGGATTAAAGGTCCTCTAAGTCAAGGGGTTAAAAGCCTTTACCACGATGCTTTGCCGCGCTGAATAATGTATATTCGATGGATGTGAGATATGTTCCATCGGATACACGAAGTCCGATATCGTTGTCTTTACTTTGTATATGCATTATGTTATTAGCTCATGGGCTTAGTAAGTTGGATTAAAGTTCCTCCATTTCGAGGGGTTAAAGAAGCTTTACCACGATGCTTTGCCGGGCCGGATGATGTATATTTGGTTGGATGTAAAATGTGTTCAATCGGGTATACGAAGTCCGATATTGTTGTCTTTATTTTTATATGTATTATGATGTGATGCGCATGGGCTTAGTAAGTTGGATTAAAGGTCCTCCATTTCGAGGGGTTAAAGAACCTCTACCACGATACTTCGCCGCGCCATTTATTTCATTATTCGCTTTTCTTTGTATGTCATCTTCTTGCATAATCATGTGTCGGGTCTTGTTCCATTCGAACGCGTTATCAAACGCTACATGAACGCGAACCCTCTGTTTCCCGTTCGAATGCATTTTACAAACGCTACTCGAACGCGTATGTGTTTTGTCTCATTGGGTCTCATCCCGTTCGAACGCGTTATCAAACGCTACATGAACGTGAACTCTCTGTTTACCGTTCGAACGCGTTTCCGAACACCCCACGAACGAGATTTCATCTGTTTCATCACATTTCATGCACAATTGTTTCTTGGGTGATTCCTCTCGTATCTTGTAATTGATCATACTATTCTATTATTGATGTTTTACTGTTATTATTCCTATATTCATCTAGTTGATGTGTTCAAGCATGATTAAGTCATTAGTATGTTGGTTCTCGAGCATGATTTAGCTATGAACACGTTATTCCTTTACGCATGATTGTGCAATTTCCATTTCCTTGCGTTTCTGTATCCATGAACATGGTGTGCTTATGAGAATGTATGCCAATATGAAAATGTGTTACATGCAAACTTAGATATGAGCCTTGTACTTATGCATGCGAACTTAAGAGTAAATTATCCTTGGAAATATGTTGCTTAGGCTTGGTTGAATTATTACACAAATCATTTATTACAAGTGACATAAGTAAGGGACCATTCCGAACCCAATGGTTTGAGGTCTTCCCTTGCGAGGGGTGAGTGCGGCCTTAAATCTATATCCCGGTTCACACCGGGTGGCGACTCCATTATTCTCCGGTTTAGTCCCCTGTGGGCTACTCCGTACTCCCAATCGGGCCGCGAGCCCGGAACATCATGTGTCGCCCAGTTTCTGTGTCCCACATATACCTTTTCGCTACAAGCCTAGCTTAGTACGTTGGTATGTTGCCTTCCATGTATGTCTTCCTTTAAGACTTATATAGTACCAATAGGCACAATGCCTTCCGGTACAACAACTAGTATCCAAACTTGGTTGGTATACATGGAATCTATTTCGGATATCATGGCACTTTGCCATAATAGGGAGTCGATACCTTGTATCACTTCCTCATACGTAGTCAGTTGGTATTCCTCAATAAGATTGACATCTTTATGAGGTGAGATCAGAAACCCATGCCCCAGGTTGTTTTCTGACTCTCTCCGACTTACGCGGTTCTTGTGTATTCGAAGATTATTGGTATAGTTTCATCATTGACAAACTATTTATGTTCCATTAAGGAATCGGTGCCTGGAACAGTATTACTCCAATTTTCATCGAGTTTTACTTTCCTCCCACTTACCATTGCATATCGGTATTCCTCTAAGGAAAACCGCATGGCGAGCAACAATTAAATTGTTCTCTTGTGAGTTGTATAAGTACTATACTTTGGTTTCCCTAGAATGACCTACAATTGGCACTTATCCAATTTGGGTTTTAGTTTGGTATCATCCAAACATATGCCTAGCATACCCAAATATTTAGGAATGAGAAACCCGGTTTATTTCTTGTTCATATCTAATATGAAGTCTGTCAAACAGATTTTATGGAACCTTATTCAAAATAAGTTCTGCACTGTTTATGCGTATCCGTTGAAGGAAATGGTAGCTCAGATTTATTATTAATTCTAACCGACCACAAAGGCGGTTAACCGGCGTAAACACACACGTATAACGCAAGCGCACATATCGTTCAAGTAGTATAAAAATATCGATCCCATGAGGACTTAATTCCTACTGTTGTTATTAATTATTGATACTATTTATTTACAAGTATCTAATTAAGGGGAGAAAAGAATGATTGCTTTTGGTTGGTTGAATGTGGTTTTGCAAAATAAAATAAAAACAGACTCAAAAGAAAATACTAAGGAGAATAAAAGAAAAGACTCAAGGATCTAAGGTCCTGACTCCACACAATATTATTATAAAGATTAATTGATTCTCTTATCTATGTGTAATAAATCAGTTTACTAACCTGGAACACGAAAGTATGCAAAAGTCTCTGTCGATGGTCAGATCCAAATACCCAGTATAATCCAATTGAACCATATGTCTATGTCAACCAAATTACTTGGATTTATTAAGATTAAGTTCCAATTATGGCTACCCCCGCCCGACAGGTATATGTCTATCCTGTAAGGAAATCTATTAAAAGGTTATCTATCCTCAAGGAAGATTGTGGGCTATTAAGTCTAAGGTTGAAACTTAAAATCCCTATGTCTAGTTCATTTTAAGTTTACCATATCAATCTTATTGGTGATCAGACAATAAGAAGCATTAAGCTTAAGACTCAATAAATAAACTAAAGAATTACCCAATAAATAATTAAATCAATTATTAAGCCTAGTAATATTGTGTTTCATCACTTCCCTAGAATAAAATAAAATGCTGGGGTTAGAGGATCCACATTGAATAACAGAACAGTGAGCTGGAAATCTTCCAAGCAAGATACTGTTACCAAATAAGGGAGCATGGGAAGCGTAACCATTGAGACACCAGTATTTCTAGTGAGAGTCAAAGGTACCAGCTGAGAAGAACCCGATTGAGTCGAAAAAATATTGAGCATAATGTATGAGAAAATTTAAGAAGAGATTATGTCCAACTTACAGGAAATCAAAGAAACTAAGAATATCGGGATTTTTGAGATTGAACAACTTATAATAGGATAAGATTTGAGGGATAATTAGAGGAGTATCATTCTAGAGTACAAGTAAGCAAAGAAAGAATAGTCAGCATAGAGACAGTAATCGTACTTGAACTAGCAAAGAAACCAAATGTGCAAAAGAGTAAATTAGACTAATTTACTGCCTTGAGTAATTTCGTAAGCATGAAAGCCATTGTTCAACAGTAAGAGTCCATAAAAAGGGTTAGTTATGAATTATAGAGTCCTAGACCCATATATAGTTATATATTTGAAAACTCGAAGAAAGAAACTTATAAATAATGAAGACTTAGTAAAGGGAAAAGAGAAAGATCAGGTAGTAAGCTAAGACTGGAGCCAATAAAATAAGTGTAGTAGAATCGCAAGATATTCTCGAACCAAGACAAACCCGTAAGTTAGACCCCATAAAGGATTCGAGGACGAATCCTATTTAAGGGGGGGAGAATTTGTAACGATTGGTAACCTCTTCGACCAGTAATCTCAAATACCGTTTCATTCTGGGATGAATATTCATAATATATAATATGTTGAGCACATATGCACTCATTAAGTGACCTTGGGGACAATCGATATTAATCGAAGTTCCAATACAGAATTTTATGATGTTTCACTCCTAACAACCTCCGGTGTTTGGGCCATAACTTTCCAATACGAACTCTGATTTTAATGAATTTTATATCAAATCGAGACCTACAACTTTGACATTAAATATTTTTCCAAATCGAAATAGACACTGGTCAAAAATCAGACCTAAAATTTTGGATGAATAGTAGATCCGGACCCATCTAGAAAACTCCACATTTCTCTCTAAATTATTAAATTTTTCAAACTAAAATGTTGTAAAATTAGTCAAATGGGTCCCCACTATATAAATAAGGATACTATTTACAAAACCACAAATTGGGAAGAAAGAATAAGAATAAATGAAGGAAAGTGAAGAAGAAAAGAAAGAAGAAGGAAGAAGATGAAGAAAAAAAGAAGAAGGAGAAGAAGAAGAAGAGATGGCATAAATCAAATCTCCATAAGATAACTTTAGGCCCTGAAACTAACCTTGAGTCGCGATGCCAAGCATGCGTTCTGGAAAAATAAGGCCAAATTTGATTCTGCTCTATACGCGTCGCGAGGCGCATGAACTCGCATCGCGACATGAACCAAAAACCAGTCCACTGTCTTGGCTTTTCCACGTCGCGTCTCGATGCGTAATTTTGTGCGTCGCGATGCGAGGCCATTTCTCAGGATAAAAATTTTAGCCAATTCAGTTTTGACCCAGAACATTAGGGACCAATCGAAGGGCTTCATATCATTCTATATACATGTCAATTATCATAGACAAATGTAGAACATCATATAGTGACGATAACTTCGGAATGTATCCTACAACATGAATTATAATTACGTTGTCCTTTGAGGGTTATCACAGAAACCACAAAATGTTTCGATAAAGTGACGCAATGCTAGCGGAACTCCAAATCTGTGAGTGGACTTCTTTTCTCAAACTGATTTTATTTATCATGTTTTGAATTATGACTTACTTTTTGAGCATTTAGGGCGTCAGACAGAATTTTATCACAAATTCTTTCCATACAGTAATGTTTCAGAAAGATTGCTTTTTTCTTAATAGCATGAGTTTTGAGATTTTTAGAGTAATGGGGGAAAGACCTACCTCAGTATATAACTTATGGAATTGACGGATGACATGTGCACATGTAGAGGACTGGTGGGACGGTAATATGTAACGCCCCCAGATCCTAGTTAAAGACCAGGGATGACAAATGCCCTTAGATCCTTGTTTCAGAGCTTGAAGGGTAACATAGATCTGCACCCCTATTTCTAGTTCAGTAGCTTGGGGGACAGCGATACGTAACGCCCCAAGACCACTAGTTTTAGGGACATGAGTGGCATGCTTTGGGGGACGGTGATACGTAATGCCAGAAAGTCATGGATTTCCACTCCTGGCTCTAGTTAGGCGTATGGGGGGACGGCGATACGTAATGCCCCTCATACGTCAGGTTTTCAGAGACAATCACCGTTTTCAATAATAGTTTTCAGATGCTATGTTCAGAAAAAGTTTTTAGAAAAGAAAGTTTTCAGAAAACAGCAGTTTTATAAGAAACCTTTAAAAATGATAAGTTTTTAAAGAAAGAGCTCATAATATATTTTCAAAAAGAAGCCCAAAGTTTTCAGATACAAAAGAGTTTTCGTATAAAGCCATATCATGGATTTTGAACCAAATATTTTTATATCAATATTTCAGTTTTCGTCCACTCACTTAGATCATGCAACGGTCTAACCCCCACACTCCCAGTTTCCTATTTTGCAGGAATTCCCGGAGAACGAGCTCGAGAGGGCGGATACTGATGGCAGTCACTAGAGGGTCTGAGTCCACCAGTCAGAGATTGAGTCAATCGAGTTAAGTAAAGTCCAGTCCAGACAGCTGTATACTAAAAATGTGTATGAGAATTTATGTATAGAGTTTTGAGTAGTTGATATTTGTACGTTTAGTCGTATGTGAACTATTTTTTTATATTATGTCATGGTTTTGGGCATTGGTCCCATATGAGATATTACATTTCAAAAGTATTAGTAAGTCAGAGGGTCAGGGGGATAAAATGGTATATTCCCTGCCGGTAGCATCTCCCGGATTGGGAATGTTACACTATAATTAAACATAGATCTTGTCATGTCTAGTAGAGTCTGATTTCTTCTCTCTGTAATACCATTTTACTATGGTGTTCTAGGTGCTGTGAGCTGGGATATTATCCCATGCTCAACTAGGAATTCCTCGAAATCTTTGTTAATGTATTCCCTTCCACGATCTGATCGTAGAGTTTTGATCGTCTTACATAATTGATTCTCAACCTCAACACGATACTCTTTGAACTTTTCAAAAGTATCTGACTTGTGCTGCATTATGTAAACATACCTATACCCGGAATAATCATCAATAAATATGACAAAATATTCATAACCACCTCGGGCTCTTATATTCATCAATCCGCAAACATTCGAATGTATTAGCCTTAGTGGTTGGTTGGCTCTTATACCTTTTCCCGTAAAAGGTCTCTTGGTCATATTTCCTTCTAGATAGGATTCACATATTGATAAAGTTCCAAGCTTTAACTGGTTTAAAGCTCTGTTCTTTATCAACCTATTTATCCGATCAAGGCTAATATAACCAAGTCTAAGATGCCCCAAAAATTTGTCATTATGAGAAATCTTTTACCATTTTGTTTTAGGTTTTTCAACCTTAAATATTTTAGTGTTGAGCAGTGACCTATCTGTTAATGGTCTTAACACATATAAATTATTTTTTGAGTTTTCTGTGCATATGGTTAATCCATTTCTACCAATAATAACCAAATTACTATTAAAAGAAACCGAAAAACCATCATCCAAAAGTTTGGAAACATAAATCAAATTCCTACGAAAACCAGGAATGGATAACACATTGTCCAAATTTAAACTACTATTATTTAAAAAACATAGACTATAAACTCTCAGTACTCTTGCTGAAATGATATCCCATGTCCCGACCCTCATGGTGTAGTCACCTTCAGCAAGGTCCATCCATGAATCAAGCAGCTGCAAATAAGAACAAACATGGTTTGTGGCTCTAGAATCAACAATCCATGCAGACTTATCATCCTCCACTAATAGAGATTCGATAACAAGTAAATAGTATTTACATATAGCCTTCTTCTATTTCAGCTCAACAAGGTATTTCGAGCAGTTTCTTTTTCCAATTCCCATCCTTATTGCAGTGCAAACACTTTCCATTGGGCTTGGCACTTTTAGAGCTTCTCTTATTCATCTTCATCTGGTTTGTCTTAGCCTTCCCAGTGCCTTTCTTCTTTTTCTTTGCAAATTTTGAAGATTCAGCAACATTTTCCTTAGCACTAGGCTTACGAGGATCCACAAGCATGGACTCATAATGGGTGCGCATATTGAGCAGCTGGGTCAAAGTAAAAGATAATATGTTTATAACATAGTTGCTTTTAAATTGTAGGAAAATTTTCGGAAGAGTTTCCATAATCATTGTCACCTAGTTTCGCTCATCAATATGAGCTCCATGTGTTTAGGTAGTATTGAGTTCCACATCATTTGACATTTTTCTTGGAGGCTAGTGGTGTGGAAGGAAATCTGGCTTGATTGGGAAACGGTTTTCAACATGGCTCATGCTGAGGCCTGGCATTTCCTCGTAACTCCAAGTGAAGAAGTCTTTATGTTCCTCTAAAACTTCAACAATTTTAGTTTTAAAGTCATCTTAGAGGAGCTCACTGACATAAACAACCTTTGGATCTTCTAGTGTCTTAATGTTGATATCTTCTAGAGTATCTAACACTTCAGCTTTACTGTCCTCCATCTTTGAATGAGCAGGATCCAACACGTGTAATTAGATTTCTTCCATTTCTACCATTAGTTCCTCCTCAAAAATTACTTCTGCTTCATAAGTCTCATGAACTTCCTCTAATTACTATCTTATTGAGAACCCGTTGTATACATGCTCTCGATACTGCGACTACAGACACCGCATATTTCTGTTCAATAAAGTTAGTCATCAACCTATGTGATGACAGGCTCCTCATTTGTCCTAAAAGGAAAATAGCATATGACTTTTGAGCTGATTCCTGCTAGCTTCATGCTTATTGACTGTCATGTCCATTGGTCTTCTAAACTTATTCTTCTAATAAATTACACATGACCCAAATCCTTTTCATATTATAAAGATTATGTTGAGTTATTATGTGTTTGAAAAAGTCTCTCATCTGCCCACACTACTTCTACTTCATCTAATTTCCACAGTATGAGAAATTGGTGCAAGGAGGATGACACACACTAGTTGGTATGAATTCAATCTCTTCCAAGGAGAGCTTGATAACTGGTAAATGAATTCACTATAAAAAAGTAGAAAGTGAATTCTTATTTCTTACGGTGATTTCTACTGGAAATACTCCCAGCGTTCTAGTTACTTCTCATGTAAAGGCTGTCACAGAAACCTCTGTAGAGATTAGATCATCCTCTGACTTTCCTAGTGCAAACAGCATCATGGAAGGCATCACGTCCAATGCTGACCCATTATCAACCAGTACCCTGGATATTGTTCTTCCATTCACATAGGCCTTGATATAAATGGGTTTGATATGCATTGTCATCTCCTCCGAGGGTTTCTCAAATATCACTCTTTTGGGCCCTCCGAATTCCACAACTTGGATAGTTACCGACATTATAGCTTTCTATTCTTCTATTTCTTAAATGAGGGCATCTTCGTTGAAATTCTGGCCAACTTTTCTTTTTCTGCGACTTTCCTGCAACTTTCATTCTAGAAGGTTAGCATTAGAGTTAAGCTTGTAGTGGCTCAACTAAAAGGAATAGGTATCCCTCCTGCCATGAAATTACTTCCTGCAATTTCTTCCTCCAACAAATCATCCAAGCATCCTACTGACTGTTGATCTTCAGTATGTAAAATTTTGACTTGGCTTTCACAGGCTCGTGCGATTACACCTTATTCCTCCTTAGAGCGGCCTTTTGGCGTAGAAGTCTTCTCTTCTGGGTCTGAAGGAGTTTCTCAGGAAATATTTTTGCTCTACCTTCTACCATTGATTGCTTGACCAGAGCCTTGGAAGGACCACAAATCTCAGCTGTTTCTTCTGGAAAGGAAAAGCCGATGGCTTGGTTCATGGAGGAAACCAAGTTATGGTTGTGTGCTCCTTCCTATGGCTCCATCATTTTTTATCTTTCTACACCAAGTATTTTTAGGAACCCAAACCTTTCAGATTACCCATCCTGGATGGGTTTCTGTGTTCTTTCCTCTTTTTCTCTTCTGCAAATTTAGCATCTCCCACATGTCAAAAGTAGCAATGTTTACATTGGCTATTGGAGGAAATGGGTTTTTATCAACCAACATAGTTTCCTTTTTCTCATAAAACTTTAGAACTCCTCTGTTGATTTTGTCATGCACCACGCTTTTAAAACCCTTGTGAGAGTTAATTGAATGATTGTAATAGTTGTGATACTTACAATACTTTATTCCTTTGATATTCTTCTTAATAGGAATTTTGTGATCAAGAGATAAAGTCAGGAACTTCTCTTTTATGAAGAAGTCAAAAATTTCCTCAGTTTTGGCAACATCGAAGGAAAACTACGAGGCACTACAACTGGTTGTCTTCTTTCATACTTCTAGAGTTTTCTTAACCATGAGAGGACAGATACAGGATCCTGAACTATTAAGATCTGCCACTTCTATTTCCTGAGCATCCATTTTCTGACAGTAAGTTCTCATGGATGCTTTCCTCTCGTGGTTTTTTCCCTCAGTTACTCCTCGCACTCAGCCACTTCAGCCGTTAACTCATAAAAATCCATGAATTCCATCATTTGGAATTTCTCCCTCAACTCTATATCCAAGCCTCTATGTGCCATTTTTCTAAAATCTATTTTCGGCAAGTAAATCTTGCATCGGTTCTTCATCTTCTTAAAATTAGTAATGAATCAGTCTTCCATTTCTCCACTCCTCTGCGTCACCCTGGATAGTTTTGCTACGCACACCTCTGATTTAGCTTTTAAGAATTTCTTGTGAAATTGACTATCTATTTCATGCCATGTGAACACTGAATTCTTGGGTAGAGTGGCATACTAGGTAAAAGTTGTTCCTGTCAAAGAGTTAAGAAATAATCGTATCTTCAAATTTGAAAAGTTATCATAATTCGCTAATTCTCTACAATGAATGGTGAATCTAGCAATATGTTCAAATGAGGATTGGCCATCCTCTCCAAAAAATAGCGAAAAATATGAAATCATATATCTTTGATGATATGGGATTTCTCTGTCAACAACTATTGGGATATATGCCCTAGAGTTTCATGTAATTTGTAAACAAAATTATTTATTTTTAAATAAAAGATGCATTGTTCATTTATCAATTATTTTGATTTAAATCACATGTTATAAATTGTCTAGTTTACCCTTGATTACTTATGTGCCTTCAGACTTAGTGTATAAGTGTCATACATAAGAGGATTTAAGTTCGAAATTAGTAATCTAAAATAGTTCGTGGAGAGAAAATAAAGCGAGTACCTAGTTTGTGGTTTATCTATAGCAGCGGTCCATTCTATAAATATAAGGCGACCTTGATCCGAGATCGTCCATGTGGAGACATGAGAATGGAAGCACCTTATATGATGTGATCATATAGGAATGGACCTAGATAGAAATAAATTTCTTATAATATCCATTAAATAAAAAAATTCTTTTAAATCTACTAGATGGTCATATATAGATTGATCTGAATCATGAGTATACTATAAACTTATGCATGGCAGGCGTTGTCCTTTGATTTAAAAATGTGAGGTCGGTGTAGAAATCACGTGATGAAAACCTACTTGGAACAAGCCAAGCCAACCCTCAAAAGATTGAAATCGTTCCCAAGAAAGCAAAGGCAGAACAGAATCAAAACTCTAAACCTCTGAAGAGGAAACAACATAAACCCAGAGTGTTAAGGGGGCGCCACAAAGGGTTAGAAAGCCTTTGATAAGCCAAAGTCAATGAGAATAAGTTGAGGGTTACTCAAGTCTCAAGATAATAGTGATTTTTTATTAAAAGATAGGGTTTTTTGTTATGATGAATAATGCCTCGTTAAATAGATGGCTGATTACGCCCAAATATGACTCGCGGTTATCGTAGTACAGTTGGGGTGTGGATTCCACAGAGAGATGGTTATAGAACTGATTTACTTAAACAAAGACGTTAACGGTAACTTAATAAATAAAACGATAAAAATTGGTAATTAAATTTAAGATAAATAAAATAATGAACAAATATTAAAAGATAATGGCAGAGAGATATGACAAAGCTTCGGGAATCCCTCTTGCATCGAACTCCTATATTTAGTTATTGATTCCTTTTATTACACAATTGAAGGTTTCACATCCCAAACCAACAACCGGAAAATATTCAATTCTACACATATTCAAAATCTAAGGTAATTAATGATTATTTTCCCTATGTTAACAGCACACAAAAGTCATCATTACGAGCTATCTAACGTCGACAATATACCCTCAGGCAATACTGCAGCAGAAGACCAACACGCAAAACAACTTTACCATTCACAATTAAATTCGCAAACCACACATAGAAGAAGCATGACTGGATCTATATGGGATTTGACAAAATATAATTTCTGGATTAATAAATTAAAAGATGATAGAAAATAATAACCATTAATTTTATTAAACGATTAAAAGGGTTCGTAGGAATCAAAAACACAAATAATAAAATCCAACACAAGAGTTCATCCCTAACTTTGCCTAGGGGATTAGTTCCCCATAAAAGAAATAAAAATAACCCGGGATTGGAGATAAATATTGTTCTGAATCATCACGGCTCCGCGTCCCGACTTTACGCTCTGATTTCTTCTCTCTCGGCCCTGCTCTCTCCTACGCTCGCGCAGCTCTCTGCGTTTTTTTCTCTTTTGCGCAGCTGCCTTCGTGTTTTCAGCCTTTCGGCCGATCTCCCCCTGGACGTCACTTTGTGTGGCTTTATATAGCATAAGAAATTAAAACCTAATTAATTTTTGTCTAAGGCCACGTGCTCAACTTTCTTTCACGCACACTCTCTCTTTTTCTTTCAAAGTACAAAGTAAATGCTGAACTTGGGCCCACGTTGAGGACACAAACTTTTTGGTCAAAGGATGTGGCCCATTTGCTTTCTTTATTTGTTGTAAATCCTTCTCTTACTTCCTACAGCGCCGTGGCGCCCATTTGTTGATGATGAATGGCGCCGTGGCGCCATTCTCCCTGGAACTTGTATGGGATTTTGGCGCCTCGGCGCCATTCTTCCCTGCTCGTCTTGTGTCTTCCCAGAGGTTCCCAAAACACTTGTGAGTATTCCCGGATCCATGTATTATTATTCCTACAAGCAAAAATCACTAAATTAGCGTAAATAATAAACATTTTTAAATTAATATAACAATAGGAATTATATACTAAAACATAAAATATATAACTAAATACTTAACAATAAGCCTAGATTAGTGATGTTTCAAAGTACATTTTCATGCACTTATCACAACCCCCAACCAGCTTATTGCTAGTCCCTAGCAATTCAAGCGTAAAATAAAATAAAAACTAAATAAATAAATAAAACTATCTAAGCCACTTGCGTAGCGATCACGATTGCATTTAGCGTATGCAACAAGCCTTTAAACCCCTAGGTGTCCCTAGTGGACGAGTTATAGTCTCGTGAGGGCTTACAGCGACGACACCCACAAACGTCATTCAAAATACACAATCATGCAAAAATAAAAAATTAAATAGTCCCAATGGTTTCACATAAGTTTGTCCTCAGAGAATGCATAGTAATGAAACCATAGAACCTTCAAAATACTCAATGCAACTCAAATCTAAATCTTTGAATAAATCATCTAAGCTAGACTCACAGTGTGTGTGTGTTAAGGTTCATTCACAGCTTTATTCCTAGGTAAGCCAACTCAATGATTTCGTTTAAAAATTGGGATCGATGGGTCAAACCAACATAGATATCTCAATTAAGGTCTATAGTTGCTTTTATGTGTGCTCAATATGGTATGATTTTTTTTTCTTTTCTTTCCTGTCTCTTGTTGCCTTTTCTTTTGAATTTTTCTTTTCTTTCTCTTTCGCCATTTTTTTCAACACACCTACCCTTTAAGGTAGCATTTCTCCTCATGGTGGTCCTAATACTCGCCCATGGGTAGCTTCACGCTTATCAGTTATAGGTGGTTTACTTTCTTTCTTCAGAGACTTTTTCTTTTATTTTCAACCATACCATACGTCATAACACAAGTAATTCAGGATAGATATCTAAGCAAACGGTCATTCATCGACATACAATTTATTCAACTAGTCATCTTGCTAACTACTCAGGCTTCCACTGCTAAAAACCCATAATTAAGTGCTTACGAGTCTAACATAGATAAACTACTCAAATCATCAGATAAAAGTGCATTAAAGGACTTATCGTTTCTAAGATTTCACCCTAAAGCAAACAATATCATCATAGGACCTATGTTTAACTATCAAGGACTAAAAACAAACAAAACAAAACAAATTTTTTTTTTTTTTAAAAGAAAATAATCAAATGTATTTAAGACAGGTTTTCATGCGCATGCACACACAACCCCACGCTTAAAACTTGCATTGTCCTCAATGTAAGATAAATGTAAAGAAAAATGATTAAGGAACAACACTACCAGGCGCGGAGTTGATCAGGTTCCTGCTGGCGAGACTTTGGCTGTGTGGCTGTGTAGGTTGTGCTAACTCCTGCATAAACACTCATGCAAACAATAAAAATAAAACATGCAATTAGCACACAATAAAGTAAAAATAAAGAAAATAAATTAAATAAATTAAAATAAAATGCAGAAGCAAGGGTTGCCTCCCCGCTAGCGCTAAGTTTAATGTCTTCAGCCAGACGTAAACACTCAAGTTGTCATGGTGGTTTCCATCTAGCGTACTGATGAAGACACACGAGGGAATGTTTGTCTAGCTGAGGCAGTGTATTCATCGGGTCCTCTTAGGTCTGGAGATTGTTGAAATCTTGGACTCTTCGTATAGAAAATTTTTCTCAATGTCCTTTTTAATCTCACATGCATCATCTTTAATTGAGCATTAACTCTCATTTTTCTCATTTTTCGGTTCTTTGGGATCAGTTTTAGCTCAAGAGGATTTAATTCAGGATGTGGAGAAGTTGTTTCTGGAAGGACTGTTTCTAGCATGTATGACAAATGACACTCACCCTCACCCTGTGGTTGTTTCTCGAGATGTAAACTGTTAAGTTCTTGAGGAGAGGGTACTCTAACTTGGAAATGAGGCACTTGTTCTTCCTGAGATATGTTAACACTATTATCCTTAGGGTCACCTATAGTGTTGGAAGTATTCTGTATCCCTACCTCTTTAATGCTCCTAGTGATTATGGCATTAACATCTCCTATATTGGATACCTCATGATTAACCTGTGCCATGTGCTGACCTAGTGGATTAGGTTGAGTCTGAGATGGGAATTTTCCTTGTCTTTGTACACTCAGGACATTTGTCAATTTAAAGATTTGACTCTTGATTTCTTTTTGGTCTTCAGCTACCTGAGATATCAACGACTCAATCCTTTGATTTGTTTTGCTTTGGGTCTCTACGAATACATGCCACATATCTTCTGAAGAATTCACAGGAATGGCAGGTGTGTGATACTGTGAGGTACTGTAACTCCAAGGTTGTGGTGTCTGGGTAGGCTGATAGGACTCCTGCCTCCAACTAACATTGGGATGGTTCTGCCAACTAGGATTATAGGTGTCAGAATATGGTGTATAAGGCATTTGGTACATCCCTGAAGTATTGTAGTTTTCCTCATATGTACCCATCGTCTCACTATATACAAGACACTCATGGGGTTCTAGGTGGGCTAATGAATGCATAGTCTTGCTATTTCTGGCTTTTAAGGTTTCTATCTGTTTGGTCAATAGCTCAACTTGTGCCTTAAGACTATCCTCCTCTCTCAATTGGTGTACGCTCCTGCTCGGAGGGGTAGGGTGTGTCCTATCAGTGCTATCTATGGAATTGGGTCCAGTCCATGTATGAGACTTCTTTGCTAGATCATCTAAGTATTCGAGCGCCTCATCAGGGTCATTTCGGATAAACTCACCATTGCACATTGTCTCAACGAATTGGCGCTCCCTAGGTGTCAATCCATCATAGAAATAACTAACTAAACGCCAACTCTCAAATCCATGGTGAGGACAACTAGCTAACAACTCCTTATACCTCTCCCACGTTTGATAAAGGGTCTCACTGTCTCTCTGAGAGAAGGTGGAGATTTTTCTTTTCAAGGCATCTGTTTTATGGTGTGGGAAGTATTTGTCAAAAAATGCCTGGGTCATCTCGCCCCACGATCCTATTGACCTAGGTCTCAAAGAATAAAACCAGCTCTTAGCTCTATCCTTAAGGGCAAAGGGGAAGAACTTAAGTCTAATTATGTCGGTAGTCCCAAAACAGTCATGGAAGGTTGCTACTACCTCTTCAAATTCCCTAATGTGCACATAAGGGTTCTCACTCTCTAAACCGTGAAAAGTTGGAAGATATTGTATCATTCCAGGCCTAAAGTCTATATGTGGTGCATTAGGAGGAAATATGATGCATGAAGGTGTAGCTGTGCGAGTTGGGTGGAGGTACTCTTCAAGAGTCCTCCTGGGTGGTCTCTCGTACTCACTCATGGTATGTCTACTAGATCTAGATGGTGTAGCAAAAAGATTCTCAAATATATTATCTTGATCTGACTCTAAATCTTCCTGTTCTATTCTAGCAAATCTACCCAATTGATCCCTAAATCTAGACATGCTCTCCAACACAACTATTAAAAATAAAATAAAATAAATGAAACTAAAAATTAAAGTCTACTAAAACTAAAAATAAAATAAAATAAACACAAAAATAAAAAAATCTAAACAAAAACTAAGAAAAGAAAAAAAATTAAAAGAAAATAAATGGAACGAAGTTACCGCTTCGTTGTTGACTAAGCAAACCTGGTCCTTTTGCTTGTAAACCGTCTCCCCGGCAACGGCGCCAAATTTTGATTACGCCCAAATATGACTCGCGGTTATCGCAGTACAGTTGGGGTGTCGATTCCACAGAGAGATGGTTACAGGAACTGATTTACTTAAACAAAGACGTTAACGGTAACTTAATAAATAAAACGATAAAAATTGGTAATTAAATTTAAGATAAATAAAATAATGAACAATATTAAAAGATAATGGCAGAGAGATATGACAAAGCTTCGGGAATCCTCTTGCATCGAACTCCTATATTTAGTTATTATTCCTTTTATTACACAATTGAAGGTTTCACATCCCAAACCAACAACCGGAAAATATTCAATTCTACACATATTCAAAATCTAAGGTAATTAATGATTATTTTCCCTATGTTAACAGCACACAAAAGTCATCATTACGAGCTATCTAACGTCGACAATGTACCCTCAGGCAATACTGCAGCAGAAGACCAACACGCAAAACAACTTTACCAGTCACAATTAAATTCGCAAACCACACATAAAAGAAGCATGACTGGATCTATATGGGATTTGACAAAATATAATTTCTAGATTAATAAATTAAAAGATGATAGAAAATAATAACCATTAATTTTATTAAAGGATTAAAAGGGTTCGTAGGAATCAAAAACACAAATAATAAAATCCAACACAAGAGTTCATCCCTAACTTTGCCTAGGGGATTAGTTCCCCATAAAAGAAATAAAAATAACCCGGGATTGGAGATAAATATTGTTCTGAATCATCACGGCTCCGCGTCCCGACTTTTCGCTCTGATTTCTTCTCTCTCGGCCCTGCTCTCTCCTACGCTCGCGCAGCTCTCTGCGTTTTTTTCTGTTTTGCGCAGCTGCCTTCGTGTTTTCAGCCTTTCGGCCGATCTCCCCCTGGACGTCACTTTGTGTGGCTTTATATAGCATAAGAAATTAAAACCTAATTAATTTTTGTCTAAGGCCACGTGCTCAACTTTCTTTCACGCACACTCTCTCTTTTTCTTTCAAAGTACAAAGTAAATGCTGAACTTGGGCCCACGTTGAGGACACAAACTTTTTGGTCAAAGGATGTGGCCCATTTGCTTTCTTTATTTGTTGTAAATCCTTCTCTTACTTCCTACAGCGCCGTGGCGCCCATTTGTTGATGATGAATGGCGCCGTGGCGCCATTCTCCCTGGAACTTGTATGGGATTTTGGCGCCTCGGCGCCATTCTTCCCTGCTCGTCTTGTGTCTTCCTAGAGGTTCCCAAAACACTTGTGAGTATTCCCGGATCCATGTATTAATATTCCTACAAACAAAAATCACTAAATTAGCGTAAATAATAAACATTTTTAAATTAATATAACAATAGGAATTATATACTAAAACATAAAATATATAACTAAATACTTAACAATAAGCCTAGATTAGTGATGTTTCAAAGTACATTTTCATGCACTTATCAGTGGCTAACCTTAATTCTACTTAAATATAATGAAACCCTAGCAAAATAAACCCAATAACACTTAGAATCCTTCAAACTTTCGTACATGGGCTTTATAATTTAATTAAAGTTCAGCCCAGCACCTAAACATTACATAACCTTAAAAAATATATAACACAAAAGATGTAGGGATAGTTTGCATCCATATTTGGACCATGAAGGATTCCGAATTGGAGTTTGATGTAAACTGTACAGTTGTAGATCCATGGGTTTTCTTTCCAATGAAACTTGAATCACCAAAATCGGACATCGGATGAAAAGGTTACGGCTAAATTACGAAGACTTCACAAATCTCACCACTACTAATGCATAATTCGGAAATTAAGCCAAAAATCAATCAAAGCAGCCCATGCACATCCAAGACCCATTCCAATATTGCCTTTAACATAATAAAGCCTTCACATAAAGTCTCATGCATGGACCAAACTCCAGAACCCGAGGAATCTTCCAAATCCACCAAAATATCCCAAATACATCAATCTGACCAAGCCATGCAATCAGCCACAACTTCAAGTTAACTTGGCCCAACAAACCGAGCTCATTCTGGATCACATCATTCTCCCTCTCTTGAAAAGGATTCGCCCTCGAATCTGAACCCGGATCATAGATAAAAATGACAAGATCAATGTGACGACAATCCTAGAACAAAATAAAATCACATGGAAAAGAATGGTTATGGTGAGTAAAAGTCAATAAAGCCAATGAATGACTTTTTTCCAATATTTTTCCCCTCTCAATCTCTCCATTGCTACTCTCATTCTTAACTCCACTTTCAACCCCAAAGAGATTCTCATCTGGATTCACATTTGAAACCTCATTTCACACAAACTCAATATGCCCATGTCGCTTCCTCAAACAATCAACACACTCATCCACGATCTGATCACACTCTACATATTCGGCCACATGCACTTTTTGTACCTCATAACTCATAGCCTCACAACCAAAATCAGATTGCTCCATATGATATTCATCATTAACAGTAATAACAAGCACCTTATTAGAATCATGAACAACCAAATCAGCATCACTAATGTTATTGCTCACATCAATATCATCGTTGTCATCAACATCATCAACCATCTCACTTTTATTCATAGAAACGTCAACATGTTTCATTTCATTACTCAAGACTACGCTCATATCCTTCTTCACTTCACATTTTGCTAATTTCTTTTTCTCAATCAATTCTGGGAACTCTCCTAGTAACATTCTAAACTCAGCAATCTCACTCTTCCTTTTAGCCCACTCTTCTTCACTCCTCTACATGTACTACTCTTCCTTATAGACCTCTTGTAGGGTTAAAGGAGCAAGCTTGATAATTTTTCCACCATACCTAAATTTATAAATATTCTTATCCATATCATAAACTATTTTATTGAATTTATACCAAGACTTACCCAATAAAAAACATGTGTATAACACATAGGAACCACGTCACACACTACTTGGTCAACATACTTCCCAATTGCAAAACTAACCACAACCTTCTTATCAACCTCGAACTCTCCAAAATAACTCATCCACTTATAAGGTCTATCAAGAGGTATCAATGGTAATCCCAATTTTTCCACAAGGGTAGTGCTAGCTAAATTTATGAGATTCCATCTATTAATAATCATACTACACACTTTACTATTGATAAGGCATGTCCTATGAAAGATAAATACCCTTTTATCCATCAGATTATGTATATAAATCAACCCCTTACTTAAAAGACACCAATAATGATTAAAAACTCAATGAATCACGAAGAATACAAAAACAAACACAAAGAATCTGACTAAAAAATACCAAAACCAACACAAGAACACAAACTGAACCTAAACTTGACAGAATCTGTAACTAGTATTTGATAGAGATTTTGAGACTCGATCTGTAAATGAATAGAGTTTGGCCAACTACTATCGAATTCGTCTACTCGATACTTATAAATCGATATATTATGGGTCTCATAACTCTTTCTACATTAAAAGATACGGGTGTTCAAAGTTTTGTGTACAGCTGAAAAATTCTGGATAATAAAATTGATTTTTTTTTATTTTTTTTGTTTTTTGTTTTTGGATTTTTCTTTTTGACTCAAATGACTAAATAATATAAGGAAATTGTGCAAAGATATAAAATTAAGACAATGACTGAATTAAAACAAGGCAATAACAAAACACAAGAAGAAAAAACCGATGGAAAAAAGACAAGACAAAAATAAGAAGCGAATGGAAACAAAAGACGAAACTTTTTTATTTTATTTTATTTTTTTTAATGAACGAAACACAAAAAAATAAAAGGATAAAATCTTACTTTGGGACCTTTGCTCCTGATACCAACTGATGAAAACCTACATGGAACAAGCCAAGCAAACCCACAAAAGATTGAAATCGTTCCCAAGAAAGCCAAGGCAGAACAGAATCAAAACTCTAAACCTCTGAAGAACAAACAACAGAAACCTAGAGTGCTAAGGGGGCACTGTTTGGTTTATTCTAAGGTCCCAAGATCAAATCAAGACATGAAATTATGTGTGAACACATCAACGGAGGTAGCGGAATACTCACATTGATCGGTAGAGTCGATTTGAAGACAAATGAACCCAAAAACGCACTGCCATGTAAGCCTACTGCATGCAGTCCACTGCCTACAAAACAGAAAGTTAAGTGAAGAAACGGAGCTCCTAGCTTCGTCGGATGGATCCCGTCTCATGGTCGAACCTCCCTACCACCTTCGCAAGACTTGTAAGTGTGCTAGCACTTGATTTCTCACCATGAGAAACCACTCTTGCTTCCCTTTAGCTCACGCCCAAAACTGGTTCCAAACCAGTGAACACTTGGCTCAAATGGGCGTGAGAGAGGAGAGAAAATTTGAGAGAGAAGAAGTTGTGTTATGTTAATTAAAATGATTTACCAAAAATCAATTTATATTTATGCCATTTATTATTAATTAATAATAAAATTATGACACATAACATGCAATGGCTTAGAGTATAAAACACTCAATTTCCATGCAATAACATTGAGTGCATTGTACACAATCTACATGCAATGACATTGAGTACAATGTACACAATCTACATGCAAAGCATTAGAATGACATGTGTCATGTGGGCCCCACACGTTCCCAAATGAAAGTGGGCCCACGTGCACTCACGCGTTCGGGTTCGATATTTCCGAAATACCGAGCTTACGTCGCGACGTTAATTCAATCGAATTTAAATAAATAATCGCCCCCGGCGAAATTATTATTTACGTCGCTAACGAATTAATTCTTAATTAACTCGTTTGCCCGAATTAAAATCTGATTTTAATTCCGCGTCGAAATCTAATTTCGTCTAATATATCGAATATATAATACATCGATTAATTCCGAATTAATCGTTCTCTCTCTTTAGACGACATTTTATCCCGGATAAAATATCTCCGTTATTAATCCTAGATTAATTTTCTCTCTCTTCTATATAATCCCAGATTATACAAGAGTGCGAGTTGTGCGTCATCGGTGGATTATCGGGAAGCGACCCATGAGATCCCCGGATAATCTGGCAGTAAATACGGTCGTCGGAGTATCCGAATCACGTACGTACCAAGTACTACGTTCTACCGATTTACGAGACAAGGTCGACTCCTAGCAAAGCACCAAGTCTACCCAATTCTCCGGACATATCCATTTAAGAATATTAAGATCTGTATCAAGCGTAGTATACAATTGTATTGTGCATATCGGCCCAGTATCGGATAATCACGTGCTAGGGCTGGGGCTGGATAAGTGTCTGCCCCGTCCGAAACACATATCGGATGTCTGTTAACTAGTCTCTATAATCGGATATTCATGACCTGACCATAATATCACGATTGGATGCGCATCACTTTAAGAGCACTAATACCGTATCCTGCGTGACATCATCTCCATTACGACTGGAGTGACACTTCCGTCTTGACATCACATCCAATACACTACGATTCTCTGATAAACCCAGAAGAGGTGAACACAGAACCAGTTAAGATCCCCAACCACCAAAACCAAAGTTTACCGATTGTCGTAAGTATTAGCGATGCAAGTCTCAGGTTAAGACTATACACACCTACCTTGATTTCGGCCTCCCATAGACACCTAGTCATAATACCAATGGGATTCCGAAGGGTCTATCCAGAGCGAAGCTGTTTCCCGTACCATCGTTGAAACACGACCTCCTATCGCGCTTGCACAAGTATCCAATACTTATATATATGAGAACTATGCCGTTGTGCCCTCACAACGCGCACAAGTGCAATACTAGTCTATTCCGCATTATCGATGTCCAGTCTCGATAATACTACGACTAGGGATATTTAATGATTAAACCTTTGGGGACTGATACTGTCTCATATCATTCTCAGTCCAGGAACTAATCATAGGGACCTCTCTTCATTTATATATCTATGGTGATCTAATCACAAACGATGAGAGTGCAATTTCCTTATTACATAGTTAATTTGCTACAACAACACAATGATCTGTGCAAATAGTGACGCTATGGGTCATATTATCCAACAATCTCCCACTTGGCACGTAGCGAGTCACTCAAGTGTCCTACACTCGAACTATGTACAATTCGCTCAAATTGCTGAGGAAAGGTTTTCGTCAGCGGATTTGCTTAATTATCGTCTGACGCGATTTACACGATCATCACATCGCCACGATGTATGATCCGAACGAATCAGATGATACAGAAGTATATATCTGGATCGTCGATGAGACCTTTAATTCCTTAGCCTATGCTGACGCCTAGCTCAGCTGCTAACAGAACTTTATCTAATCTTATCAGATTTATTTTCGACCCAGATGGTCTTCTATTGCTGCCTCAGCTGCAGCAATGATCCGCATTTGTTGTTTATTCGGCTACAGTTATCTTGCTAGGAAGATTTCCAGCTCACTGTCCCGGTGTTCAAACTTTATAGTACCGCAGTATTTACCGGTTTGGAAACTTGCAGCAGTGATCCCAGTCACTTCAAGTTCTCCATCTCCATAGTTTAAGACAACATCTTTAGTTCTCTCAGATACTAACAGATGTTCTTTAATCTTCAATCCAGTGACTGTCACTTGGATTGACCCGATTGTGACTCCATATGCTCGAAGCGTATGAGACACCAATACAAGTACATTTTAAATGTACAATTCCCAGAGAGTGTTAACAACTCCAAATCTATCCCAGTAGATCTTTATTCCCTGAATAAAGGTTGTTACTCCCCAGAATTCTACGGAGAATTTCTATTGAAAGAATATCTATGAAAGCCAAGCTTTCACCAATTGCTTTATGGGAATTTCACTGTCAGTGCGCTCTCCCACTAACCTCCTTATATACACAAGAATTATTTCGTTTTGAGTCAAATCATAAACCATTATGATTATTTCAAAACGACAGTTCCAAGAACCTTATGCTTGCATCAATCCAAACATGGATCGAATAACCCGCAAACCTGGTTTGTCGGTTATACAAAATCGTCAGGATGTTGTAAACATCCTCCAAAAGGTTTCCTTTTCAGGAAAGCGATTTTGATTTGTAACTGACATATTTCATCAATGAAATATACAGTTGTCAACAAGCATCTTCAAAATGGATTTATCATGGCAACAGGTAAAAAGGTTGAACCGTTATTAACATAATGTTGATAACGCTACCTTTCCGTCAAAACCTTAGGTTTGCACGTTGGTATGTTGCCTTCCATGTATGTCTTCCTTGAAGACGTTTAATGTACCATAGGCACAACGCCTTGTGGTACAACAACTAGTATCCAAACATAGTTGTTATACATGGAATCCATTTCGGACTCATGGCACTTTGCCATAACATGGAGTCGATACCTCGTATCACTTCCTCTAAACGTAGTCAGATGGTACACCACCATAAGATTGACATCTTTATGGGGTGAGATCAAAAACCCATACCCTAGGTTGTTTTCTGACTCTATCCGATCTACTAGTTTCTTGTGTATTTGAAGATTAATGGTATAGATTCATCATAGATGAACTGTTTGTGTTCCATTAAGGACTTCGTGCCTTGATCAGTATTACCCCGATTTTCATCGAGTATCACTATCCTCCCACTGACCACTGCATATCGGTATTCCTCTCAGGAAAACCGCATGGTGAGCAACAATTATATTGTTCTCATGTGGGATTTACAAGTACTATATTTAAGGTTTCCCTTAAGATAACCTATATTGGCACTTTATCCAATTTGGGTCCTTAGTTTGGTATCATCCAAACGCTATGCCTGGCATACCCAAATTATCAGGAATGAGAAACCCCGTTTCTTCCCTGTTCATATCCTATATGATATCTGTCAAACAGATTTATATGGAACCTTATTCTAAATAAGTTTTGCACTGTTAATACATATCCTGTTGAAGGAAACAGTAGCTCAGAGCGACTCGTGATAAACCTTATCATGTCCAACAAAAAATTCGGTTTTTGGTTCGGACACACCGTCTAACTAACGTGTCTCGGGAGGAGTCCTCATATGAAAGAATACCGTACTCTTTCATTTACATATGAAACTTACTGCTTAAGTATTTTCCATTACGGTTTACCGTGGCGGAATAATACTATAGCCGATCTGTTTGTCTACTTCGTGTCGAAACTCTAAAGTTTCCGATCTGTGTTCTTCAAAAGAAACACATAACCGCAACGTGATGTCACATCCGTTAAGGTCACGAAATATTCATGTTCACATCTAGCTAGCTAGATATGGGCCCACTTACTTCACCATGAATAGGGCTAACAGATCGGTGGCCCTTTTACTATTACCAAGTAAATAGTATTTTAGGTTTTTAACCTAATAAACTAGATTCGCAGACCTTATTTGAATAGTCAAATCAGTCCTAGTACCCACTCTATAAAAAGTGTGGATATACGAGTCTTGTTTAATTGTGTCCTAGACAACAATGCCACAAATAAGTCTCCTGATCAAATCAATTTGAGCTATTTATTTGTCATTTTATATGTTTGAGATTTTATTTATATTCAAAATATAAATTTGTTATTTACATCCAATGTATTTATCTCAGTATCATCTTTATATATTGAAACACTTTAGTGTTCTAGAATATAAAGGTTTTATCCGCAATGGATTAAACACTGATATAGAGATAATGACTCTAGATAAACTAGTTACATTATGACAGTTCCTAATTTAAATACATACCCAAAAGGGTAGTTTCTAAACTTAGGTATCTACGGTCGAAACAGCGACTTTCGTCCCGTTTCCGATTCGCAGAGAAATCTCGGCTTGAAGCCAGTATCCAGCTCACAGCGGATTCTGAACGTCAATACATATATTTTATGTACCACACTAAGTATTTAAAATCCAATTTTAATACTACTAGTGAACATAACTTTGACAAATATTTTAAAGTTAGAGCCTCGCCCCCTTTCTTTAATTCCTTCGTGTCTTCCATATCCAAATGGTAGTCACTTTGGGATATGTCAATTACCTTTTCAATATTTCACAAACCTTTGGGCAAGCCTTGGGTTTTAGAATATCGAAATGATGTGCACCTTGTGCTACATGCCCAATTGCAAACTTTGACTTTTTCTCCACTAGAATAGTCAATTAATTCTCCAAGAATTATTAATTGCAACTTTAATACTTTTAAATCTAAAGATAGATTTATTATAAGTATATTAATTAAGCACTAAAGTCATCATCACATAAATCTTCCAAAGACTTTATGCTCTACTATTTGCTTAATTATGGGCTTAGTAATAATAAGATTTTATCAAATAAATTAACCTATTATTAATTCCCAATAGAAAATTAAATCATTTAAAACATTTAATCCAATGATTATATATTTTAAATATTCAACCTTTCAATTCTTTACTTGATTTAATAGTCCAACTATTTAATCAAATTATTAAGGTACTATTTATTATAATGATTACAATAATCCAATTATTTAATCAACTATAATTTTAATATTGATTACTATAATCCTATTATAAAATCACAACTATCATTTAATTCAATTATATTGATTACTATAATCCAATTACAAATCAACTATATATTGAATGAGTTTGTATATAGTCCAACTATATATATCTTTAAAACAACATAAAATATTAGTCCAACTAATACTTTTATTAATATGACGAGTAAATAAATAAATGAGCGTGTTTAGCGAGTATTCGAACGAATGTTGCAAATTCAATACTTGCCTCCCACTATTTTTCGTCGAGCCTCTAACCCTCTGTCGAGTACTCGGGAAACCGTGTTTCCTAGTGGGCTAGGATCCCGTTAAATATCACACAATCTTGACTTTGGCCAACAAATTGTATGATAATAACTAGGTAGATCTCTAAGATCAATTGGATCTCATCCAATTCCTAGATCCGGTTAGTGGACATCCAAGTCCTAAACATATATCTTATATATGCCTATATATCCAATATATATACCCTAACCTTTTTCCTCTGAATCAACTAGGCCGGCTTTGGCACAACACAACAAACCTGATGATCCCAGTCAAGCGCGGACCCATTGACCATGGAGGCTTCGTAATCAATGTCAATGGACAAGAAGTGGTCTTGACTTTGGCCAACAAACACAACTTGGACACGACACCGATATAGAACAAAGCCTCGTGATTAAAACACATCTTTGATGGACAAGGGCTTGACTTTGGCCAACAACCCCTGCCAATCTCGGATCTTGAGTAAGAATCACTCAATGGAAGGAAAAACGCATGATATTTAATGAGGGTTTTTTCGCGTGCAAATTGGCTACCAATTTAATTATCTTTGTTAAGGTCTCATCATCATACACCCTTAAACATGCATTCTAAATACATAATAAAGCGAGTATGAAAATAAATAATAATGATATGCGGATGGATACTTAACACATTGATCCTAGATCAAATCTCTCCCTTTCTCACTCAAGCTAGCACTTGTACTACTTCTACCCGTTACACTACACTTCTAAAGAAACCTCATATGAATAGAGGGGAATAGGTGAGAAGAGAATACAAAGAGAAAGAAGGTGATAAGGCTGGACACGCAGGTCCAATTTAATAAATCGAATTTATTACAACAATTTCTAAAATTGCCCACCCGACTAATATCCATCCGATATACATTATTCATTCAACACAACCACGTATTCACACACATAAGCATGTTATCAATCAATCTAATCAAATTAATTAATCTGATAATTAAGTGATCATCCAATGTTCAAACAACGATTTGATTTTGTTTGAGTCAAACTCGTTTTTGCGAATAAGTACTCAAAGTACGAATTCATGAATTAAATTAAACTACATCATTAAATCTAATTTAACATGTATTTAATACTAATTCATTATTCAATTCCAAATTAAATATTACACTTTTATTCAATAAACCTTTTCGATTTAAATTCCAAATTTAGTCGTAACGCGTCTCAAAGACCGATTAACGTCCAACGTCAATTCAATTAAAGTCCAATGGGCTTTTGATTGATTTCTTAAGGCGTGGACTTTTGGTCAACTCGGGTCAAACCGATAACCAAAGTCCAATCCGGGATTTACCCCATAAGCCCATAAATCAATCTTGGCCCATTAGGCCCAATTGAACATTAAAGGTTCATTAGTCGCAATTGGGCTTTATGGTTAAGGTTTTGGGCCCAATTGGATCCAATCACTTGGCCTAAACCAAACTTGATAAATCAAGCCCAATAGCCCCAAATACAACAATTCAAGCCCAAATCCAATTTAAGCCTAAATAATTAAATTACACTAATCCAATTACGCAATTTAATTACCTAAAGTGCATTATATGATTAATCAACTAAATCAACATTTTTAAAACACCAAATTAGTCTTATTAATCATATTCAATTCATTATCACATGTCAAACACACATAATGAAAAATCAAACCCATTTACATGCTTTCATGCTCTCGGCCAAGGAGGGATTTGTGTCCGATTTGGTTTCGATCCAATCGAACCTACAATCGACATCAAATCACCCTCCGATTTGATTTTATACACATCCAATGTCACAAAATCAAAATTACCAAGACATTAAAGGGCATTACTCATTCGGCCAAAGGTGGGATTTTGGGGAAAAAATCATCCATGCATTTTTCATAAAATTGATTCCATGTAACATCATTCTATACATGTAAGCATTTCTTATTCATCAAAATTTCACAAGAACATGCTTCAATCAATTTCATCACACCATTCGGCCAACATCAATATTTTGGGGAAAATTATTCCAAATCAATTTTCATCAAATTAGTCCAACCAAAATGAATTTAAACATGTTATAAGCATACTCAAACAAGCAATTTATTCAAATCATGCTCAACAAACATTTACCCAATTTTAAGCCCTACAAATTTCATGCTTGCAACATTAGCTCATGATGCCATTGTTGGGTTATTCTAAGGTCCCAAGATCAAATCAAGACATGAAATTATGTGTGAACACATCAACGGAGGTAGCGGAATACTCACATTGATCGGTAGAGTCGATTTGAAGACAAATGAACCCAAAAACGCACTGCCATGTAAGCCTACTGCATGCAGTCCACTGCCTACAAAACAGAAAGTTAAGTGAAGAAACGGAGCTCCTAGCTTCGTCGGATGGATCCCGTCTCATGGTCGAACCTCCCTACCACCTTCGCAAGACTTGTAAGTGTGCTAGCACTTGATTTCTCACCATGAGAAAACCACTCTTGTCCCTTTAGCTCACGCCCAAAACTGGTTCCAAACCAGTGAACACTTGGCTCAAATGGGCGTGAGAGAGAGAGAGAGAAAATTTGAGAGAGAAGAAGTGTGTGTTATGTTAATTAAATGATTTACCAAAAATCAATTTATATTTATGCCATAATTTATTAAATTAATAATAAAATTATGACACATAACATGCAATGGCTTAGAGTATAAAACACTCAATTTCCATGCAATAACATTGAGTGCATTGTACACAATCTACATGCAATGACATTGAGTACAATGTACACAATCTACATGCAAAGCATTAGAATGACATGTGTCATGTGGGCCCCACACGTTCCCAAATGAAAGTGGGCCCACGTGCACTCACGCGTTCGGGTTCGATATTTCCGAAATACCGAGCTTACGTCGCGACGTTAATTCAATCGAATTTAAATAAATAATCGCCCCCGGCGAAATTATTATTTACGTCGCTAACGAATTAATTCTTAATTAACTCGTTTGCCCGAATTAAAATCTGATTTTAATTCCGCGTCGAAATCTAATTTCGTCTAATATATCGAATATTATAATACATCGATTAATTCCGAATTAATCGTTCTCTCTCTTTAGACGACATTTTATCCCGGATAAAATATCTCCGTTATTAATCCTAGATTAATTTTCTCTCTCTTCTATATAATCCCAGATTATACAAGAGTGCGAGTTGTGCGTCATCGGTGGATTATCGGGAAGCGACCCATGAGATCCCCGGATAATCTGGCAGTAAATACGGTCGTCGGAGTATCCGAATCACGTACGTACCAAGTACTACGTTCTACCGATTTACGAGACAAGGTCGACTCCTAGCAAAGCACCAAGTCTACCCAATTCTCCGGACATATCCATTTAAGAATATTAAGATCTGTATCAAGCGTAGTATAGTATACAATTGTATTGTGCATATCGGCCCAGTATCGGATAATCACGTGCTAGGGCTGGGGCTGGATAAGTGTCTGCCCCGTCCGAAACACATATCGGATGTCTGTTAACTAGTCTCTATAATCGGATATTCATGACCTGACCATAATATCACGATTGGATGCGCATCACTTTAAGAGCACTAATACCGTATCCTGCGTGACATCATCTCCATTACGACTGGAGTGACACTTCCGTCTTGACATCACATCCAATACACTACGATTCTCTGATAAACCCAGAAGAGGTGAACACAGAACCAGTTAAGATCCCCAACCACCAAAACCAAAGTTTACCGATTGTCGTAAGTATTAGCGATGCAAGTCTCAGGTTAAGACTATACACACCTACCTTGATTTCGGCCTCCCATAGACACCTAGTCATAATACCAATGGGATTCCGAAGGGTCTATCCAGAGCGAAGCTGTTTCCCGTACCATCGTTGAAACACGACCTCCTATCGCGCTTGCGCACAAGTATCCAATACTTATATATATGAGAACTATGCCGTTGTGCCCTCACAACGCGCACAAGTGCAATACTAGTCTATTCCGCATTATCGATGTCCAGTCTCGATAATACTACGACTAGGGATATTTAATGATTAAACCTTTGGGGACTGATACTGTCTCATATCATTCTCAGTCCAGGAACTAATCATAGGGACCTCTCTTCATTTATATATCTATGGTGATCTAATCACAAACGATGAGAGTGCAATTTCCTTATTACATAGTTAATTTGCTACAACAACACAATGATCTGTGCAAATAGTGACGCTATGGGTCATATTATCCAACAGGCACCACAAAGGGTTAGCAAGCCTTTGATAAGCCACAGTCAATGAGAATAAGTTGAGGGTTAAGATAATATTGATTTTGTTTTAAAAGATAGGTTTTTTTGTTATGATGAATAATGCCCCTTTAAATAGGTGGCTAACCCTAATTCTACTTTAACATAATAAAACCCTAGTAAGATAAACCCAATAACACTTAAAATCCTTCAAATTTTTGAACATGGGCTTTATAATTTAATTAAAGTTCAGCCCAACACTTAAACATTACATAACCTTAAAAAATATATAACACAAAAGATGTAGAGATAAATTTCATCCACATTTGGATCATGAAGGATTCCCAATTGGAGTTTGATGTAAACTACAACATTGTAGATCCATGAGTCTTCTTTCCAATATAACTTGAATCACCAAAATCAAACATCGGATGAGAAAGTTACGGCTAAAAAAAAAAGACTGCGTAAATCCCGCCACTGCTAATGCACCATTCGAAAATTAAGCCCAAAATCAATCAAGGCAGCCCATGCACGTCCAAGATCCATTCCAATCTTTCCTTAGACATAATAAAGCCTTCACATAAAGTCTTATGCATGGACCAAACTCTAGAACCCAAGGAATCTTCCAAATCCACCAAAATGACCCAAATACATCAATCTGACCAAGCCATGCAATCAGCCACAACTGTAACACCCCGCCAGAGGCAGGATGCTATCGGCAAGAGACACGATTGACCCATCTCTATAAGCCTCCAAATTTACCGAAAATTCGGCATGATGTATCCTAAAATTGGACAACCTGGATCGCAGTCCAGCATCAAACAGAATATAAGAAAACATCAAACCAATAAAAAGACCTCAGGTTCACACAAAACTCATCAAACCACAACCTAAGGGCTGTGTGCTCACATCATCTATCAACACTCAAGGGCTCTGCCCCCAACATCATAAGAAATCAAAACATTTACTCAATATTTACAAACAACGTGCTCAGTACGATAAATAAAATATTAATCTCAAGTCCTACATTTTCTAAAGTTTATCCCAGGACTCTTGTGAGGGTGACTGCCACTCGGGTGATCCGCGCCTCGAGCATGTCTTCCAAATTTGAAATGGTTAACCCACCTAGAAGCCAACCTGCAAAACTAGCAAATTGGTTTGGTATGAGTTTTAAAAACTCAGTAAGTACCCATGCTGGTATTATAACAAACAAGTCAAACATTTCAACAGTTTATCAGATTTACTAAATTATTACAAATTCGAATCTATTAACTTGTTATTATTCTTTATTCTTAACTCATATCAAATCTTCACCTTTTCATATCAACATATGTGCTAATCTAATAGGTAACACTCAAAACATACAAAGCAAAACTCGTATACATCTGTACTTTTATCACAATTATCTAACTTTAAAATATCATCAAATCGGTATGTTAAATAAACTTTCATTAACTTCTTTTGATTACATAATTTTACAATGGCTTAACAATCAAGATTCATATGCATTTACACATATCGTAGAACACCTCTATTATATTCATGCCAATACAGCTTAATAAACGAGCTTTATAACATCTAATGCTCACATTAGTTTTCATATTAATTCATTCATTCATTCATTTCATATAAGCATTTATTATCCATATAATCTATAAGTTCCATCATACAGGTACATACACACAGACACACACACAATCATCATACAACCAACCACGAAGCACGTTTTACAACCAATACATCATAAGGCACACAATCAAACAATACATACATATCATAACACACCAAACTCATCGCAAGACTTCTAAAACACAAGCACATCCATAACAAACATTCCAAAACACGACTCAAACACTCACATACAAACATATGTTTCAAACATATGAATATACCTCTTGCTACCACATTCAAATGTCAAACCTTTAATAATCCTCACAGTTTTTCCTTTATCGATCAAACATATTCATTCAGAATCTCTATCTAGGAACATTTGATATAATATATTTACCAAATGAACATATCCAACCTATACATATCTGTAGACACAGGCACATAGATGGGCGATGCTGCCTGGTGGGAGTACGGAGTAGCTCGCGGGGGACTAAACCAGAAAATAAAAGAGTCGCCACCTAGTGTAAATTGGGAAATAATTTAAGGCCGCACTCACCCCTCGCAAGGGAAGACCTTAAACCGTTGGGTTCGGAATGGTCCATTCCTTATGCCAATTGTAATGAACGGGTTTACGTAATGATGTAACCAAGTCTTATGCAACACATGCAAGATAATTCAAATAACACACAAGTTTGCACACCTATAAACGTAAATAAAAATGAAAGTAAATGCATAATTCCATAAGTAAATTAAACAAAGAAACGCGATGATGTAAATAAATAATAACAGTAAAGATGTTAATTGTAGAGAAAGATAATTACGTACATAATGCAAAAGAAATAAACAAAGAGGAAAACGTGCATAAAATATGATGAAAGAGCCTGTCCACTGTGTACGCATTCGTGTAGAATTCGAGAACGCATTCGAACGGGGTGGGATATGATGCATAGTGAAACAGAATCCACGCGTTCGAGTGGCGTTAGTGAGCGCGTTCGAACGGGATGAGATATTATGCATGGCAAGACAGAATGCATGTGTTCGAGTAGCGTTCGGGAACACATTCGAATGAGATTACAAAAGTAGCATCTATAAGGACATAAACACATGTGTGAATGTTCTCAAGCAATACGTGGAGTTGTATTCCAAGTACAGACCGCACTACTATCTATTCAGATTTGGCTACAGAATTTATGTCTGGGTTTCCATCTGTTATACCACGAGAGGCAACACTCAAGCATTAAAACAATGCAATCATGAAGATAGATGTGAAGTGATGCGGTAGAATACATAGAGATAACTAATAGAATTAATATGAAGCGATAAATAAAAAAAATAACAAATAAAAAAGGTGAATAACAGATTTAAAAGAAAAGAGATGCGACTAAGAGACTTGGCCGACATCTATATTGAATCTCGTATTCCCGGTTGGACGTATTTCACATCCAACCAAGCACACCTCGTCGGGCGCGGCAAAATATCATTGTAAAGGCTGCCCTCAGGCATTTCCCAAAAATGGAGGACCTTTGATCCGACGTAATTAGCCAATGCGCACTAAGTAACGATGCATAAATAAATAAAGAAACAACAATAAATAAATAACGGAATAAGAAAAGAGATGTGACCAAGAGACTTGGCCGACATCTATATGGGACCTCGTATGCCTGATTAGACATACTTCACATCAAACCAAGCTTACCTCATCCGGCGCGGCAAAATATTGTGGTAAAGGCTGCCCTCAGTGTTGGAGATTCTAAGCATCCCAAGATCAATAAAACAAGCATGTACATGTGTGAATACAATCGAGGAAGTCGCGGAATACTTACATCGAGCGGTTGAGCGACGCGCGAGGCAACAAAACTCAAACT